>ML784116.1:302877-316900 GCA_009831015.1 Picea engelmannii | reverse complement strand
AGAAATCGTGTATTACTGTATCTCTGTGTTTATGGTTGCATCTCTGATATATTTCTGTTATATTACTAGATATACGCGATATCTCTGTGCATTTCTTTATTATATCTCCGCTCTCATTTCGTGCCGAAAATAATCCGGATCACTAGGGTTTAAGCTAAGAGGGTGCATGCCCTTATACTTCTCTTAGAAAACAATTAATCAATGAGATGAAGCAAATAAATTGATGAAGGCTATGGTGGGGGTGTATGCCCTTATACTTCCCACCTAGCTCCTAGCATAACAATACTTGAACTTGAAAAATGATAGCATAATAGTAGAAAACCATACCAAGATCAAGAGAAATGCCAAGATAAATCACCACAAGAGCTAGAAAGCATCATCCAAAGCTAGCGCTAGACCTCCTCCATCAACCATTCATAAACATAGCCATAAAAAAGTGCACAAGAGATAAAAGAGCCAATTGTGGCCCAAATTTCATACCAAGGCCTCTCACAAGAGGGAGAGTTATGTTTAAAATGAGATCTTATGATCTCTATTTATACTAAAAGTAGCTAACATAGTTTGTGCATAAAATAACAAGTAAACCACAATATTAGGGGTCAACAATTCACTTAAAATTTCACTTTTTGCACAAATAAAACCTTAATTTAGGAGGACGTCACCCCTTTAGGGGACGTTTTTCCACTTTGAGGAAGTCGTTGGTGTTGGAGAAGCATGGATAGGCCTCCAAAGGCTACATGTCAAGCATCTAAGCACTCTCATCATGGTGAAGACCCTTCTCCTCCTCAAACATCCATGTGTCAAAACAATGACACCTCACCACCATGCCCTAGCCCCCAAAGCATGACGTCAAGCTAAAAAATAAGATGTTTTTCCCCTCCTGGAAAAATCATTTGTAAAGTGAGGGTTGGGATAGGTGGTCCAAGTCATCATCAAGGCCGCCCAAGTCTAATCTCTCTCATCCAACATGCAAGACCCTGGCATCCAACCTGTGGATTTGTAGCCCCATGGAAACTCAAGCTAGGCTTGTTCTCCCAAAACTGTCCACCATTTGGGTCATGCAAAGACAAATGAGCACGCCCTCCAGGGATCTCAAGTCATAACATCATGATAAGTGAATCCAATCAATAAATAGTCCATCTAGGCATGTTCATCAAAGATCACTATATCAAACAATTAACAACTCAAATACATTATGCGACTTGTCAAGCTTAAATATGGGAGGGTTGATGAGGTGTCCTATTGGGTAGGTCTTGCCCTTGGTCAAGGAGAGTTTCCAAGATATCTCTCTCTAAGCCATGTAAAGTAGATGAAGTGGTAGGGGTCAAGAATCAATGGGCATAGGGCTCATGACATGCAAGGGGTCGTAGTGTCGCATTCATGGGTGCCTTTGTAGAGGGTGTGTGGTACCTTCGTCTGCAATGCAATTTTTCCAAGCCCATCAATTGCCTTTTATATTTCTTGCTTTATTTTATTTCAATATAGCATAAGGAGAGATTAAAGGTAACTACCTTGGCGTGGTGACCAAGTGGTGGAAATGTTACCCATAAACACCTAATGGAAATGAGAAGGTTGGCTCGTGATGAGACCCCCTTTCTCTCAGCCTTGCAACTAAGAGATATTGTCGTGGTTTGGTGACCAAATGATGACAATGTCATACCACTAGATATCCATGGATGTGATAGGTTGGGTCGTGATGAGACCTCCTATCCTTCAACTAACCTTTTAAGCATTCTTTATTATATTGTGGGTCCCCTTTATTCAAAGATAAGTGTTCCATTGCTTTCTTGGGTGATCCATGGGAGAAGCATATGGAAGGTTTATACAAGGCTTTTATCTTTTACCCAACACCAACCCCTCTAGGCCTTTAGCCCCTTCTTCCCATAGAACGAGGGACAACCCCTTCTTGGGTCAATACACCCTAAAATCCCAATAGATAAGGAAATGGATGGGAATAATGATGGAAAGTGGTAAGTATGGTAGGGAACAGTACGATGGCGAATAAAGGGAATTGCCAATAACAAACCCATCCCCAAGGAAAACCACTTACTAGGGCACAATGTCAACCACCAAGGTGAAGCAAGGAAAAAGGCATAATTTCCAAGCACATATCATGAAATCTAGAGCAAATCTAAGATAAAACATAATCAAATGGCTTAAATATTGAAATTATTCTCACCATAATACTGACTTGTACCTCATGGAGCAAGGCACACTACTTCCGAAAGACAATTGGTGTGGTGGATGCCATCTGTAAAACTGTGACCATTTGTGGTAGTGAGTGGGTTTTCCATTTGTACAAAAGGGTACTACTAGTCATGTAGACTCTCGACACTCCATATCTGCAACCTGAGGGCCTTGATACATTATCTCCTTAGTTATCCACAAAATGGGGATAACATCTGGCTCCTACTTGGGGATATGCGCTAGCCGTAGAGTGCATGAGAACCATAGCATCTCCTGGTAGACCCATGCATGCAAGGAACATCAAACTGTCAAGTGCAGGATGGCCTACTCATCCTTGTTCTCACATGATCATAATCCAAACCAACTAAGCTAGAAAAAGAAAAATTTGACATTTTTTCAATAAATTCTAAGCTAAGCATGAAATCAATAGTGCAAGTAGAGGAAAATGAAAATAAAATGCATCTAAATTAGTATGAGCAATCAAGATGAAAATGTAGGGAATCAAAATGAATTACCTATTTACTTAGGACATAGGCCCTGAAGAAGTCATGTGACCTAGATGTGAGGTTAGAGAAGAGACCCATCTACTGGTAGTGGCATCTTTCTCCCATCTAAAGCTATCAGATAATTCCTTTCTTTTTCACACTTCTTCCTGATGATGTAAGGGCCAAGACAAGAATTGTTGTCTTCTTGGTCATAATTGGGCTTCCCTTTCTTTTGTCCCACGTGATCACAAGGCTTCCTTCATGAAATTGATGCGGGATGTATTCTTATCACGTGGAGGCTCTGTGTGGACTATATTTTTGGCAATTTCTTCATGTTTCTCATCTTCCTTTTGTACAATAGGAATAGATCCCAACTCCTTCTCATGGTATTGTGCAATCTATTTTTTATCTGTCCATGGGAGAAACATATCTACTAAATCTTCCTGCATGAAGGGTAACTCGGATGGATCATACTCAATAATCTGTGGAGGCATATCATGGTAGTGTTCACTGACATATTTGAGGCCCCTCAAATTCATAACATGTGTATCTTTCTTTTCCCTGTCATGTAAGATCTCATGCGTGCCATCTCCCATGGGAATATACGCATGTGTAAGGTTCATGCTAAGGAAACCTCCAAGGGATGAGGACTGGGTCCTTGAAAAGAGAATCCCCCCAGGCATTAGGGACATCAATCACCAATATGTCCATGAGGACGTTGATATGTGGAAAATATATCAAAAATACATCAACATCTTCACATAGTCCCAAGACCTTAACTCTTCTTGAATTAATACCACAAACATTGCCACAAGGTCGGGTTGTCTTCAAATAAAGTTGTTTCATTACCTTCAAAGATATGAAATTTGTTGAGGCCCCTGGATCAAGCATGTAGTTGTTCAAGTTGAGGCCACATAGAAGGGAGGCTTCTTGTCTTTTGGTCAATCGAGATACATAGTGTTTAACATGATGGGAGGATCCTCCTTCTCAGATGGCACCTGTAATATCCTCAAAACTTCCCTTTTTACGGAAGGGGTCTTACACATCTATGTCATTGGGACCATCATATTCAATTTTCCAAACATGTTTGCAACATCTATATTCAACTGAATGTCATCTGTAGGAGTTGGCTTAAGAAGAAAATCGCATATCGACGGTGGAGGTGGTGGAGCCACCTTTTCTGTTGTTGGAAGAGGAGCATCAAGCTGTGACATAGGGGATGAAGCATTTTTTCTTCTATAGGTTAGAATTTCCCTCCTCCTCATTTCCTTCTTCTGATCATCTGTCAATTTACTTAAGGCCCAGAGTCTCCCCTCTCTTTCTCCTATTCTCCTGGCTTCATTGATTTGTTCTTCAGTAACCTATTCATCATTGAGATTGTAAATAATGAAGTTCATATCGTCAGGATAATCTTTGTTTTGTTGGGGGAACTCATCTTCCCTGTGGGGCTCTCAGCATGGGAGACACCAATATTCTATATCAATTGCCCCGACATGTTTCAAAGTATCAGGGGCCTTTTCCTCTTGTTGAGGTCTCGTTTTCCAACCGGTGGCATCTCTTTGTTGTCTGGAAAACTGATGTCGGGGAGCAGATTGATTTCTTTCCACTATAGTCATACAGTTCATAAGCTGATTTCTCACTTGATCAAACTGAGTATTCATGTGGTCTATCTTCTGAGTCAAGAGAGCAATCAGATCAGGAACACTGTTGTTGGAAACCTTGTTGAGGAAAAGATATGAAATGATCTTACTAAAACATTTTCAGACTCTGCTTGGCTAAAGAAAAGTAGATGGGAATACCACCCTATGTTTATAACCAACAAAAATAACATCCTAACTCACAAGTATTAATTACAAGTGCTTAGGCTAGTCTTTTAAAAAAGCTTGTTGGAAATTTATTTTTATGTAATTTTCTGAACATATCAGTTGCTGAAATAAATGTACAGATAGAAGTAAAGTCACCAAGGTAAAGTCACCAAGATGATAATCAAGATAGATGAGACATAAAGCAATCTTTTATTTCATTCAAATTCGCCAAAGAGTCATTTTCTTTACAAAATCTCATGCATAAATTTTGGACCAAAGTCAAACTTAGACATCCCCGATGGAACATACAAAAGGACCTCTGACATAAAACCAAAACTGAACTCTAAAAAATGGATCAGCTTGCCACAGATTGTTGCCCACTCCACTCTGAAAAATAGCCTTTGTCAGTCATGAAAACTAATTCACAAACAGACAAGTCTACACACACTATCAAAGATAGATCAACACCTCTGAAAAACAAGTGTCTGAATGATGTGATTCAACCCTGAATATTGCTATCTACAATAAGACCCTGCTATCATAAAAGAGAATTAGGCTTGTGATGAATAATGAATGAATGAAAACTGAACTATCTCAACATAAACTCAAAGAGAAAACCTTAGTATGCTTCTGCTTCTATCCCCTCTTGTTCCTCCCTTTCCTTTTGCTTTTAAACAAATTAGAATTGGTTGAAGTAGTTGAACCAATTCATTAGTTAAGTTAATTAAAGGACTCAACCAACTTTAGTTAGGGGGAAAAGTAATAATCATAATAACGGTTATAAATAAATAATAACTAGTAGGTGGGACCCCTTGTGACTCCCTTTAGCTCATAACAATCATACAATAACTATTTAGTTAAGCAAAACACACCTCCTTGTGACTCCCATCCACATATTCACATTTGACAATTTAGCTCATGATATTTGAAATTATTTTCAAAAAAAAATATTACTCATGTATCCAAAATAAAACATGTTGTCCAAAAAATCCTGAAGTCAACTGTCATCAATAATAGACAAAATAAAACTCAAAAGCCATATTTCCCGCTCTGTGATGCTGTCACCTTTTGATTTTCCTGAATTTTCCTTTGGTTGCACTGAGCCTTTAGGCCTAATCTTGTTCATCATGTGGGAACAATCGTCCCTTAAATGCATATGGGAAGACATAGATTTGTCATAGCCATTGGAGGGTGAGGAAGGGGCAACAATGGATTTTCCTTTGTCAAGGGCATGGTGGGCCTCAATTTTCAATCTCTTGATAGCATGGGAGGATTGCGCTGGTGAGTGGTCAGGGGAAACTTGGACAATGGGGTTAATAGACAGAGGAGCAGGCAAGGACAAATTGGGCCAGCCACGATGTTGGGAGACTGTTGGGTGGACAATCTCTTGCCATCCATCATTTTCAGAAACCTCGGGTTGCAATGAGACGTGAAGAGGTACAAGGATACTAGGGGCTTCCAGGACTTGGAGAGGAGGCCTTTCAGGCCTAGGTTGGACCACTCCCTTCCCAATCTAGTTGAAAAATCCAGCCTGAAACAATTGGCCAAGCTCTTGTGAGTCAGCATCAAAATGTATGGAGAACCTTGGCCTTCTTGGGCCTTTGTTCCAATTACCTCTCCCTCTGTTTCCTTGACCATGGCTACCTCGAATGAAAAAATTCATTCCTGCATGCATGATTGATTAGCAAATAGTCTTTTCAATAACCATACATGACAACTCTTAAAAATATGAAATAGATTTGGCTCAGCAAAGTATCAGACTCATGAAATCCAATCCATACAAATTGTTTTGTTGTTCATCGGTGAGCAGGGGGTGAATTAAGGGTCATGGGATATGTGAGGGATTTGTATTTAGCACAACATGATATGATGAGGGGGGAGGGAAATACGATTACTGCTCAAAGACAACAACAATCAACTGCAAATCAAAGAAAACATCACTGTAGTTCAACTAAGACACTGCTACTGCCAACTGTTTGAACACATAATTTTCTTGACTGTAATCAATTTTGGAACAGGGAGTGAAAAATGAATGTCGGAAAGTGATGGGGTTGTAATCAACAAAAAGTGAATTAATGATGGGGAATGAGAGCGGTTACTATTCAAAAAATTAAGTAATCCATATATCCATTCTGTTAAAAGGAGATACGCCAACCAAACAATCATCATGACCAAATAACAATTTTTGTGTTTTAACTAGTTCACTGTTCACAATCAAATGTCTACATAGTGCCATCACAAGACAATATGCATTCCACACAATTTGTAAGGAAGTTCTGTTCCTTTCATTTATCCAATTTTCATCTTATAACAACTCTCAAATGTATAATAGTAACCATTTCCACTCTGCTAATCATCAAATACAACCAATGCCCACACATTTCTTCAATCATCAAATACACCCAAAGTCATGTTTGAAATTGCCATGAAGTTATACTGTCACTGCAATCGGGCCTGTCATTTAAAATGCACGACATTCTTTAAACATATATAATGACAGTCAACCCAATAATCCAAATTTAAATTTCAAAACCCTGGTCGTCATTCAAACATAAAGACAACAACCATTATTCCAACCCATGTTATGCATAAAATAACTCAATCATGCAAGTGCTATTTTGTCACTATACAAGCCCAATTAAATGTAAATCTAACTAATCAAAATACTGGGCTATCTATCCAACACAATGAGGTACCGACAACATGCTTGGATTCATAAAACAAATAATCGAATTGCAACAAAGTTGTGCTTAAAACTTGGTGGCTATTTCTGAGTGTGGAACCTAAAATTATCCATATCATACACAGTCACAGCCACCCAAAACACCACAATGCAACATTCCCATTCTACAATTCCAAACACACAGTCACAGTAATAACTCAACCCATCGTGCTGAGCTATTAATCTAATACAATATTGCTTCAAATTAATCAAACTGCAATCAACCATGCTGTGTAAAACTTAGGCTCATTCCTAATGACGCAGTCAAATAACCATAACGCATATGGTGGATGGAATTGCTACAGTCATCCCAGTTACAACAACCACTCCGCCCCAAAATCTCATAGTTATAATGACCATTTATTCATGGTGAAGGAACACCACACATTCATTATGCATGAACATCATCAAACAATTGTAATCAATGTCGAGTTAAACATCCAAATAATATTTAGAGCAAAATGACAGTGACTGTGTATCAACCAATCAACCAATTCAATGCTGAGCCTATACTTGGACTGTCCTAACAATCAACAAATGACTTAACATGCTGTGGCAACCACACATACCCACACATCGACATAGAACGAGGTTGTGACCTTCTCAATTAAAACCATACAAAGACAACGACTATGTATTTTGAACTGTCCGATTAACAATGCAGGGTTTATATATTGTGATAACACAGGAAGTAAGTAGATATCAAAACCAACACTATTGTGACATGATCAACTGGGCAAGCTTGTACTCAATTTCGTCAACAATACACAACCCTCCAACAATAACGAAGTAGAAAACCCGGCAGGCCATGCCGGTCTTCTCTATCAACCTTCAGACCTGTAGAGTAAAGGGTTTGCTCTGTGACCAACATAGGGAAAGCTAGAACCAATTGCTTTCAATGGTGAAAGCTTCAAAGACCAACAATGCATACACAGAGAGAACCACAACTTATTCATGGACAGGTAACAAATCTTGTGACAGGAGGGCTAAAATAGAAGGGTGAAGCTCCAATTCGGCCCGGCAATGATACTTAACACACGCAGGGTATAACCCTCATGGTTCTCCAATCAAGCAACCGCAATGCTGAAGGGAAGATAGGGTTGAGAAAGAACCAAATAACCCACTGCACATCCTTTAATGGTGAAAATAAACCAATGCTCAAGTGAACAGAACACAGTGACACATAGTGCTTCCTACTATTAAACCCACAAAAACCAAAGACTGGATATAATGCCGAATGCCTGAGGATATCTAGGCACCCAAGACTAAACAAAAACCCTCCAACTAAACCAACAAGGATAACATAGAGCCCTTATGGATGCTAACACTCAGGATGGCCCAATTCATTGTAACTTCATACATTATCACAGAGAAAGCCACCAACAATTCATTCCAAAATCACAATTTTACACAGTTGTAGTACTTAAGGAAAACACAACCCATACATTTGAGCCAACATCCATTTCATAAACAGAGCATATTCATGGATGGCCAAAAACACGACATACCTGTGATCAAAGCACCTTAAAACATGAGATGGTCGAGTGGTTCCTCTCTGCTAGGAAATCGGAGCATAACCACATCAACAAGGATGAACAATAGTCCGATTAGGGTGGCGGCCAATGAATGAGTAATCCATTCACAATCCATTAACTTCTTAGTACATTCCAACAAGCATTTCATTTACACCATTAATCACATGATGTATCGAAACCATCACCCATTAATCACGCAACCATATCACACTCTTAACTTATGCCATAACACAAATCAACCATGTTCCATATAACTCAATAAAATCACATAACCATTTACTTGCTAGCTAGAATTTAAACATACTCATTTTAATCTTTCATGCATGTAGTATAGTATATAGGATCGTTTAAATTCTTCCCTTTGCATTTGTTGCATTGCTTCTCATTTCTTTCCAATTGCTTGTATGTGTCATTGCTAACATGTTTATTTTGCAGGTCTCCTAGTAATAGATCCCAATAACAGATAACAACGATAAAAAGGATTACATAGGCCGCTTGTAAATAAAGAACCAATACTTCATAA
Source organism: Picea engelmannii (assembly GCA_009831015.1). NCBI lineage: Eukaryota > Viridiplantae > Streptophyta > Pinopsida > Pinales > Pinaceae > Picea > Picea engelmannii. Next base: position 307,643 of record ML784116.1, on the reverse strand, counting down.
CCCCAATCCATAGCTAATAAAAACAAGATCTTGTCAACCATGTAAGCAGTGTCGAACATCAACACAACATCAAATAAGGACTAGACTTGATCTCCAATCTACAAGGGGGTCCCACCTACTAGTATTATTTAGCTTTTAAGATAATAGGCTTTAGAAACACTTTGCGGGCAAAACTTCGTTGATGATTTTAATCGTCAAGAAACCTTAGTCCTTGATTCTGTATTGCTACGAGGGTACTGAAAAGGTTCTATTTTTGAATCAAGGATATTTTCTTCAATGTTGACATTGAACTCTTTAGCCTCTACCAATGATGTGGGATCTTTATCTTTAAGGATGTATCAGAACTTTCCTTCAAAGACATTCATGTAAAGGAGACGAACTGATGATGTTGTAGGACGATAATCCGTTGGAATTTGATTGTACAACCTGTCAAATCTGGAAATGAATTCCCTCACGGTTTCATTCTCCCTTTTCTTTATTTGATTGAACTGAGTCCCAAGTGTCCCATCATTTTCTTTTCTCGACCATATGCTTTTGAATAGGTTGGAAAAGGCATCATAGGTAGTGATATGATTATCAGGGAGCCCTCTAAACCAATCAAGGGATTCTTCAGTCAATGATGAAGCAAAGAGTCTCATGGCCACATCTTCATGATCAATACCTGCATTGTCCATATCCCGACTCATTACATAAATGTGGTCTTTAGCAATTATCACGTTGTTTCCTGGGAACTTTGGAAACCACTTGTTGAATTCTGTTGGAATTTTGTTAGGGTAACCCTGGATATTGGTCATGTTAAGGGGTTTGTAGAGGTCCATTTACCAAGGGAGATCCATTTGAACAAGAGGAAGGGTACTATGGAAAAGGGTTTTGGCAACGAGAGACTTGAGAGGAGGCCTTCTTTGGTAAAACTTCGAAGGATTGAACCTCCCAGGGGGAAAAGGTTTGGGGAAAGAAGGATTTTGGGAAGGTGGAGTCACCATATGAGCTTCAATATGAGCTCATCAAGAAGGGTGGAAAGGGAATGTCTCTGGGGTGGAGTCGCCAGGAAAGCTAAGGGAAAGGCTTTGGGATAGCTTACCAAAGTGTCATTAGGGTACAAAGAAGATTCAACATCTTCCCCGACAACGATGCCAAAATGTTATAGCACAATTTGTAGGTTGGGAAAAGCCCGACCCAACCACAAAGCAAGTGCTACAACTTGGGTATCCTACACCCAATGTCACCTCGATGTAGGTCTCACACTTCAAGGGTGCCTAGGTCACTCTAGGGAGGCAATCCCGGTGACCCTAAGGGGATTGAGATGAAGTTGAAGATCGATGGAAGTGAAGATCCTATAGTTCAAGTCTAAGTGGAGTGAAATGTGGAAAGAGGTTCCTTGTGACTCAAGTAATTGTTTCCCTGCATGTATAATACTTCTCTGGTTGATTGTACCTGCCCGAGACACAAGAAAAGACACTTTGCAATAACCTCTATTAGGTTGATCAGAAAGTTAATCTTGATGTACCTAATTTGCAGAAATATATAATAGTATATATCAGCAAGAAAATGGTACTATAATCTTCTCAATAAATGCTAAGGATTAAGTAGAAAATGCAAGAGAAAAACTAGTAAATGACTAGCTAAACTTAAGATGAAAAACCGATACTCTTAGCATAAAAGATAAGGCTGTTGTAAACACTTGTCTGCAGAAAATTATATCAGCCTTATGGATGTAGCATTCAATGTATTACAACAAGAAAACCAGCCACTTAAATCTCCTCAAACTTTTCCAAAAAGAGCACTGGTCCAAGGAGAATAAGTGAGCAAACTTTGAGCAAAATCCAATGGTTGATAAGAGAGTTATTCAAGCAAATGAGTTAGGGTTTATGCATCCCTAATGGATGAATATTAAATTTTGTAACAACAACAATAAGTATCCCCTATATGGGGACACCCTAGTGGCTTTGAGTTTCCCAAGGCACAAGGAATACAATCCACTTTGCAAGAAGTAAAAATGACCGAAAATCACATTTCCCAATGCAATATTTTATTTCTCCAATGCAACAAATCGATGACTATTGCCTTTACTATTGGGTTAATGGAGTCAAAATGAGATTAGAGAAGCTGCCTCCTTGGGGGTGTAAGCCCTTTTACTTCCCAAGGCAATTTTCTCTAGGCTAGGGTTTAGTCTAAGAGGGTGTATGCCATTATACTTCTCTTAGCAAACCCTTAATTAATGAGATGAAACAAATAAAATGATGAAGGCTATGGTGGGGGTGTATTCCCTTTTACTTATCATTTATCTCCTAGCATAAAAATACTTGAACTTGAAAAATGATAGCAAAATAGTAGAAAACCATACCAAGATCAAGAGAAATGCCAAGATAAATCACCACAAGAGACAGAAAGAATCATCCAAAGCTAGCACTAGACCTCCTCCATCAACCATTCATAAACATAGCCTTAAAACAAGTGCACAAGACATAAAAGAGCCAACTGTGGCACAAATTTCAGACCAATGCCTCTCACAAGAGGGAGAGTTATGTTTAAAATGAGATCTTATGATCTCTATTTATACCAAAAGTAGCTAACATAGTTTGTCCATAAATTAAGGAGTAAAACACAAGATTAGGGGTCAACAACCCTAATCTTTCCCACTTAACAAAGTAATATTAAAAAGTCCACTCAAAATTTCACTTTTTGCACAAATAAAACCTTAATTTAGGAGGACGTCACCCCTTTAGGGGACGCTTTTCCACTTTGAGGAAGTCGTTGGTGTTGGAGAAGCATGTATAGGCCTCCAAAGACCACATGTCAAGCATATAAGCACTCTCATCATGGTGAATACCCTTATCCTCCTCAAACATCCATGTGTCAAAAGAGTGGCACCTCACCACCATGCCCTAGCCACCAAAGAATGATGTCAAGCTAAAAAACATTATGTTTTTCCCCTCCTGGGAAAATTGTTTGGCAAGTGAGGGCTGGGATAGGTTGTCCAAGTCATCATCAAGGCCATCCAACTCTGATCTCTCTCATCCGACATGCGGGCCCCTGGCATCCAACTTGTGGGTTTGTAGCCCCATGGAATCCCAAGCTAGGCTTGTTCTCCCAAAACTGTCCACCAACTAGGTCCTGCAAAGAAAAATGAGCACGCCCTCCAAGGATCTCAAGTCATAAAATCATGATAAGTGAATCTAATCAATAAATAAGCCATCTAAGCATGTGCATCAAAGATCACTATATAAAACAATTAACAAAGCAAAGGCATTATGCGACTTGTGAAGCTTAAATATGGGAGGGTTGGCGAGGTTTCCTATTGGGTAGGTCTTGCCCTAGGTCAATGAGAGCTTCCAAGATATCTCTCTCTAAGCCATGTAAAGTGGATGAAGTGGTAGGGATCAAGATTCAATGAGCATAGGGCTCATGACATACAAGGGGTCATAGTGTCTCATTCATGAGTGTCTTTGTAGAGGGTGTGTGGTACCTTCGTCCGCAATGCACTTTTTCCAAGCCCATCAATTGCCTTTTATCTTTCTTTCTTTATTTTCTTTCAATATAGCATAAGGAGAGATTGAAGGTCACTGCATTGGCCTGGTGACCAGGTGGTGGAAATGTCACCCACAAACACCTAATGGAAATGAGAAGGCTCGATCGTGATGAGACCACCTTTCTCTCCGCCATGCAACTGAGAGCCATTACCCTGCTTTGGTGACCAGATGATGACAATATCATACGACTAGATATCCATGGACGTGATAGGTCGTCTCGTGATGAGACCTCTTATCCTTCAACTAACTGTTGGTTGTGGAGCCTGATTATCTTCCTAATTAAGAGGTCCTTGCTTTCAGCCGTGTTTATACCCCATGAAGTATTTACACCCTAGAAGTATGTACACTCTTCCACGCGGGGCAGTGCAGAGGGGGGGTACCCCCTCTGCGGGGTCCTGGGGGTCTAGGGGCAAGCAGGCCCCCAATGGGGGTTCGGGGGCGAAGCCCCCGAAGCAAAAATTGCCTTATAAAAGTATATTGTAATTTCATTGTAAATCTGGACCATTCATTATAAGGTCGCAGATCTAACGGTAGAGATTATGTTAGGGTTTTTTCCCTAGAAGGCAACCCTCTTTTATGAGGGAAATGTATTGCGGTTATTATTGATGGTGAATATTGTATTCTGAGAGAGGAGACTGTGAGAGAAAGAAGAGGAAGTTACAACGGGTTTTTGTTGTAGGTTGTATCCCTTCATTTGCTGGATAATAATAAAGGAAGGACCTGGCAATTTCTCTGGTGGACATAGCCCACACTGGGTGAACCACGTAAATCTGTGTCTCTCTTGTATTGTGTGTCTTCTTTGTTTTGTTTCTGCATTTGTTTTATTTTATTGCTCCACGGTCCTGTTTTTCTAACAACTGGTATCAGAGCGTAAGGTAACTCACATGAAAAGAGGGTTCCTGGTTCGAGTGGGAGCAATGTCGGAAGATGGAAAGTTTAGGGTCGAGAAATTTAACGGCCAAAACTACCAGTTATAGAAGATGCAGATGGAAGACTATTTATATCAGAAGGATCTATTCCTACCATTGAGTGGAGTAGCAAAGAAGCCGATGGCCATGAAGGACGAAGAATGGGAGATTCTTGACAGAAAGGCTCTAGGAACGATACGACTGAGCCTGGCAGCGTCGATGGCTTTCAATATTTCGAAAGAAAAGACAACGAAGGGTTTGATGGATGCGTTGGCCAAATTGTATGAAAAACCCTTGGCGTCGAATAAGGTATTTCTAATGAAGAGAT
>ML784116.1:279715-299174 GCA_009831015.1 Picea engelmannii | reverse complement strand
AAAAAATTGCCTTATAAAAGTATATTGTAATTTCATTGTAAATCTGGACCGTTCATTATAAGGTCGCAGATCTAATGGTAGAGATTATGTTAGGGTTTTTTCCCTAGAAGGCAACCCTCTTTTATGAGGGAAATGTATTGCGGTTATTGTTGATGGTGAATATTGTATTCTGAGAGAGGAGACTGTGAGAGAAAGAAGAGGAAGTTACAATGGGTTTTTACTGTAGGTTGTATCCCTTCATTTGCTGGATAATAATAAAGGAAGGACCTGGCAATTTCTTTGGTGGACGTAACCCACACTGGGTGAACCACGTAAATCTGTGTCTCTCTTGGATTGTGTGTCTTCTATGTTTTGTTTCTGCATTTGTTTTATTTTATAAGCATTCTTTATTATATTGTGGGTCCCCTTTATTCAAAGATAAGTGTTTCATTGCTTTCTTGGGTGATCCCGGGGTGAAGCATATGGAAGGTTTATACAAGGCTTTTATCTTTTACCCAACACCAACCCCTCTGGGCATTTAGCCCCTTCTTCCCATAGAATGAGGGATAAGCCCTTCTTAGGTGAATACACCCTAAAATCCCAAGAGATAAGGAAATTGAGGGGAATCATGATGGAAAGTGGTAAGTATGGTCAGGAATGGTACGCTGGCTCATCAAGGGAATTCCCAGTAGAAAACCCATCCCCAAGGAAAACCACTTACTAGGGCAAAATGTCAACCACCAAATTGAAGCAAGGAAAAAGGCATAATTTCCAAGCACATATCATGAAATCTAGAGAAAATCTAAGATAAAACATAATCAAATGGCCTAAATATTGAAATGATGGTCACCATAATACTGACTTGTACCTCATAGAGCAAGGCCCACTTCCTTTCGGAAGCCAGCTGGTGTGGTGGATGCCATTTGTAAAACTATGACCATCTGTGGTGGTGAGTGGGTTTTCCATCTGTACAAAAGGGTACTGTTGGTCATGTAGTCTCTCAACACTCCATATCTGCAACCTAAGGGCCTCGAGACTTGATATCCTTAGTTATCAACAAAATGGGGATAACATGTATCACTAACAAAGATACTTCTGCAGAATAAAAAATTATAACCTATCTCTTTGTGTTACGGGAAATTCTCGACCAACCAAGCCGCAAGTTTAGTCGACCAAAACCAAAATGGAGTCGATCACCTGGAAGTTGAAATGGGGAAATGAGTCAGATAAAAAAAAGAGACTATAGTCGAGTCAAAATATATGTTAGTCGACCAAGTCAACTTAGTTGAAAGGAAAGTCAAGCAAGTCGAGTTATATGGAAGTTAGGTCGACCAAAACAAGCCAAACTGATAAAAAAGACTCCAGTCAAAATGGTGGGCGGATTGGTTTGACTAGGAAGAATGGTTGGTCGAATGAAGAAAGTAATTTGACCAAAGACGAACCCCATTAGTAATGGGTCGAACCACAATTAGCATCAACAGTTAAAGGGCGGATTTGGTGACCAATCGTGATGAAAAACCTTCTAAAAACAGGATTTGGAAACCAAAAACTTTGGGGAAAGTATGCAAGACGAATTTGATAACCAACAACATATGAAAATGTTTAGAGGGCGAATTTGGAGACCCATGACATACAGGAAACACCCAGGGGCGATTCTAACATTCCATGACACATAAAAAATGTTTTGAAGTCGAGTTGAACATTCGACAAGAGAGAAAAACGTACATGGAGAAATTGACAGCCGATTGAATTGCAAAACCGTGTAGATGATCTGTGAGTAACTAATAAATGCCCAGAAAACCCCAGTTTTCGATATACATGTCGTTTATCATTTATGGGCAAAGGAAAACGTGCCGACAAGTTGGAAATGTGCCCAACAATAATAAACTATGTGTGCGGGTGCTATAGGATGAATATTTACTTCGACAAGGTATGCGTAGAGCACTGCAACTCATAACAAAGATGCCCAAGAAAAAAATGCATTAACTCTCAGATATCATCATTTAAATGGGGTTTTTTTATTATTCTCAGGGAAAATTACCAAGGGGTGAGCGATACACAGACTATGTGTATTGTTTCTTACTGACATTACAAAATTGCAAAGGCCAAGGCTCATAGACACCTTCGCTTAGAGTGAATAGGAACATTAACTCCTTAGTCCACCAAACTTCAAGTAGGTTGCCTTCTTCGAGCTCTAATTTATGATATTGTTGTTCCCCATTTCTCCTTGCATATTCCTATTGTGTCCTCTTCACTGCAACTCTCATTATTTTTAATGGGATGTTGTTGGAAGGCCAACTGCCACAATTGTTCGTTTCACCTTCCCATTGTGCTAGAAGACCAAATAAAATGAAATAAAACAAAACATATTTGTTTACAACATTTACAAACATTTTCCAAGATCCTATTCATACCACACCTCCCCATTCAAAGGATTTTGGTCCCCAAAAGTTAGACCATTAAAAAGATAGAAGCACAAGGCTTCCATTTTCCTTTTCATATCCACCATTCCATATTTGTTGATGAAGGTGGCTTGTTTCCTGCAAGTCTTCCCTTGTTTCACTACTAGAGGAGTTGCACTCCCTCTCTTGATGTGCTTTGACGAGGTATGCCTTGCCACCCTTGACCAAGTGATACTTATTTTCGTTCTGTAGAAGGTAGCATCCCTATCCCACAAGTAGGGGGTACCCAACATCACTCTGTAGGTGTATAATGGCGCAACTTCATATTCTACCTCATCAACATTGCTAGCATTAATGGAAAACTTGATTTTACATATTCAAGTGATTCTCATAGCAATTTTCCCTTGCAACCATACTAGTGAACTTGGTTGTACTAGATCATAGGTTTCTAGGCCAAGTTCATCAACTAATGTTTCGGAAACCAGGTTACATTGAGAATCACTATCGGGCAAGGAATTTACCTTTTGGTTCTTCACTTGAAATTTGATTTGGAATAATGCATGGTTAACTTTACTTGCCTTTGGCTGCTACATTATGGTGCAAAATACAACTTCATATAGATCAGAGGTGCTTCCTATTGCTTCTTATTTTGTCTTGGTAGCTACCTTTTATTTTCCCTTGGACTTTATCCACTTTGGATGCAATTCCGAATGAAGTTTCCAACACTTCTCTTTTGTTTGCAATGTTTGCAATGCCTATTAGGATCCCTCCTTTTCTCGGTTGTGGATGATATCTTCTTGTAGGTTTCTTCTTGACCCATGTGTTTTTGTATTTTCATGGAGTCCAACTCAATGTAGAGAGACGTATTGCTTGTCTCATCTATGATTTTCACACCATGAAGTTGCAACTGTATTCAGATATAGCTGAAAAGTCCTTTAGAGTACTTCATCACCACCCCTGGCTCTTCCAAATAAATACACACCCTGATGGCCTTCCTTCTGAACTCAAAAGTGTATTCTTGCACTCCTTGCCTGTGTTATTTCTGAAGTTACTACCACTTCATGAGTTGTTCCTCTTAGTAGCCAATGGGATAGAATTGTTACTTGACTAATGCGTTGAATTCCTCCCATTTCATCACCATGGGCTTCTTACCTATTCCCAACGCATCCACATAACTCTCCCACCACAACAGAGAATATATGGTCATCTTCAAATGGGCAAAGGAGATTTGATGCGATTCTTGGATTTGATAAAGGCCAAAGTAAAATTCCAATTGTTCCAACCATCTATCTTTAAAGGCTTCAACATTATTTTTTCCATTAAACATGGGTATTTCAATATTCGCTTCATCTTTGAAAGGAACATCGAGAGATGAAGAAAATTTGTTGTCATTACCTGAGTTTCCAAGTGTCTCACATTTGGAACCTTTCGGGAAAGTCTTGTGTTCTTCATGCTCAGTATCTGTTGAGTGTGCTTCCTTACACTTCATTACTAGAAGTTGTATCACCAACTATGTCAATGTAGCAATGCTTTGCTCCAGCCGGGCATATTTGACCTCTGGGTCTTCCCTGCCATCTTCTTCATGATGATGTCCTACCATTGAAGGTGCTCTACTTCTCTATAGGCCTAACAAAAATGCTCGTCCACTATTTTGGTACTCATTGCGAGTGTTTACCATGCATGTGTTCTCCAAGTCTTCAAAACCTGCTCTAATACCATTTGGTCCATAAAAAGTAGGCCTATGGCCTGTCCATCTCAATAACACAGATAATTGTGAGGAATAAAACAATTATAACCTTATCTCTTTGTGTTATAGGAAATTCTTGACCAACCTAGCCACAAGTCGAGTCAACCAAAATAAAAATGGAGTTGACTACCCAAAATTCGAAATGCGGAAATGAGTCGGACAAAAAAAATGAGTCCAGTTGAGTTGGAAGATATGCTAGTCGACCAAGTCGACTTAGATGAAAGGAAAGTCGACACATCGATTTAGATGGAAGTAAGATCGACGAAAACAAGGCAAACCAACCAAAAAGACTCCAGTCGAAATGGTGGGCGGATTGGTTCGACTAGGAAGAATTGTTGGTCGAATGAAGAAAGTAATTCTACCAAAGACCTACCCAAGGAGGTAGGTGCAGGAGGGGTGTTCTTCGACCCTAGAGGAAATGAACTAATGGAGTATTCTTGGAATCTAGGAGTCACTACCAAAAACAAAGAAAAATCATATGCTTTGTATATTGGCATACAAATGGCAAAGAAGAGACAAATCAATGCTCTCAATAGAGTCGACGACTCTAAAAATACAATTTGCTATTTTATCAAGGCCTCCTCTTTGAAAGATACAAGCCTAAAAAATTTAGGGCATTGAATTAGAACAACTTTGCATGGTCTTCAGGCACAATTTTATCACATCCTCCGACATCATAACACTGCTTCAGATACCTTAGCAAACAAGGCCATTGGGTTAGCTCTTGGTCATATGGGGGTGAATGAAGAGGTGCTTGTGGCCCCCCCTCCGTAAAAATGATTAGGTCCACGTGCTATAAAATGATATGGCACGTGGTAAGCTCTCTTAGCTGCGTGGAAGGGATAGGACCATTTGTTGGCCCTTGACCAAGTTTTGAGGGATTTGGTCAAGTTTGACCTATTTTGTGACTTCGACAACCTGTCGAAGATGAAGCAGAGATCGCGGGATCTCGGCCCCTTTTTGGGTCCTTTTTGGGATTTGGGAATATGTAACAGGAATGGGATGTTGGCCCATGGGTTTACCCATGTTTAGGCCTATTTTGTATGTATAAATAGAAGGCTAGGCAATGTAAGAAGTAGTGAAATAATGCGCAAGTATTGTGCAAGTTGGCTAAGTGATAAGAGTGGGATCTGTGTGATCAAGAAGTGTAAGGCTTCGTGCATACTGTATGAGACTGCAGAGCTAAGTGCAAGTCATTGTAAGAGATAGTGAAGGCTTTGTGCTGCAATGCAAGGAAGGAGGATCTAGCGAGGTGCATAGATCTCATGTCCTAGGCGAAGTAGGGTTTTGAGGCTCTGTGCTTGTAACCAATTGACTGAAAACAATAAAGAATAAGAGTTGGTGGACGTAGCCCCAGGGTGGGGGTGAGCCACATAAACACTATGTTGTTCCACTTTGTGCTTGTCTTGATGTGTTTAGAACTTCTCTTGCTAAGTGCTTTGATAGAGATAGATAAATCTATTGATGCTTTGTGCTAATAATGTGTAAGAATGTTAGATCTGACTTATATAAAGGTGCTTAGTGCTTGATTTATAGATATAACCTACCTGTTTATGATAAAGTGCTTAAATACATCAGATTTGAGTGAATGATGCGATGCTCTGTCCTATCTGTGCAATAGTTATTGGTTGAGTATTGATGAACTGTTGATGCTAAGTGCTCTGTTAAGTATTATAATCACAGATCTGTGTCCCAACTAAGGTTGTAGACACTTGAGTCTTGCAACCACCCCTGCCTTTACCTTGGGTGAGACTTCATCTGCTTTGCAGGTGTTGCCGAAAGGGCCGGTAGTTAGGGTTTTGTTGGTGCATTGTTGTAGCATTGAACCCTGGGTCTTCCCCTGTGCCAACAAATGGTTCCATTGCTGGGACCTGAAATTGTGATTGCTGGGAACTGAAGTAAAGAAAAGAGAAGTTATGTGTGTAGATCTACTGCTAAAGTGCGCAGTATCGAACCTGAAACTGTGAACTAAAAAAGAAGAAGCTTTGTGCAAAGATCCGACCTAAAATTGTGAAAGCTCTGTGCATAGATCTATTGCTCTGGTGTGCAATACTCTACTTAGTTTGATAAGATATATGCTAAGGAAAAGAGGTCAGATCTGAAGAAAAGAGGTAAGATATGTAAGCTCTATGATTTGATAAAGGTAAGAATGGTGAAAAGTTCTAGATCTAGAAGCTTTGTGCTCTGAAAAAGTAAGATAATTGGAAATTTTTATTTCAAAAGTACGAATCTAGGTGTGTTTGATAGATTCTTTCCTAGCTTGAAAACTAGGGCACTAATAGATGAAATAAGGTTTGATATGAGTAGATCTAATAAGAATAGTGAAAGATATGTTATACCTATGCATAGAAAGAATGTTTGGACTAACAAATGGATGCAGGATCCTAGAAAGAATTTTTTTCTGGTTAGCTCCTATGAGCCTACTGTGCAGTACATGAAAGGCTGGGGATCACTTAAATGAAAGAGAGGAATAACCCTCTATTATAGTTGCAGAAGACCGGGACATCTTGCTAAGGAATGCCATGGGAAAATACCTAGTTGTCTTTGTTGTAAAGCTATGAACCATGAAGTGTTGGATTGCCTTAGAATGATTGCTAAGATGGAAGGAATGAATCTGAATAAAGAAAACACGAAGGTAGATCCAGAAATAGCAGAACCCCAGAAAGAATCAGAGAAAGTATTGCTACAAATAAAAGAAACCCTAAAAGACCACCGACATGTCAGATTATAAGTGATCTTCAAGGAAAAATAATGCATTGAAGCAAGAATATGAGACTTCGACATTGACTGTGTTCTAGATAAGGAAACACAGGTGAATATCATGACAGAGAGAACTTGGGAAGATATAGGGAAGCCCGCTATGATCCATTCATTAGGATGAATAGGGTTATTCAGAGGAAAGATGATAAACCTATGTGGAAGGCTCACTCAGATACCTATGAATGTTAATGGAACTTCGACAAAAGAAGATTTTGAGATTATGAAATTTACTGAGAACAACGCCCCATTTACCATGTTACTAGGAAAACCTTGGATCGACAGAGATCAAGCCAGATGAAAGGAAGAAGAAGAAGTTTTGGAACAGAAGAAACACGAGTTAAAAGATTTCATGACTAGAAGGATCACACACTTGATTGAAGAACAAGAGAACAGATCAAAGCTATTTAACACTAGAGACCTAGATGTCTAATTTGCAAGAACACTAGAGGATCCACAGAAGATTGAAGTACCTATCCCAGACAAAGAAGAAGCATTGTCCTGGAACCCTAGGGAAGAATCTCAACATCGCGAAGTGACTATGTCAAAAGAACACACAAATTAGTATGGAAAAAAGAATACCGAGACTAAGTTCACTTGGAAGAAGGCTAGAAAGTTAACTGAGAAAAGAGACAATATTGATAAGTTGTAGAAGGCTCCAAAGGGAGCCTCACAAAAGGAAAATTTGCAAAATTAGAGCTTTGTCGGGATATCAGAACAACGACACATGGTACTTCGCCATGGCGAAGCAATATAGCTATTGGGGAATCTATAACTGTACGAGCAACGCTCTGAACAGGTAGAAAGGCATTTATGGTTCGCCACCTGACCATTGGACCACGCCATAATAGATCGAACAAAGTTAATGAAGGCCTCATACTCGTTGTAAGTGACCCATTGTCGAGTTACCTATTTATCCCCTCACACCAAGCAACGAGAACACTTTTGCCAACTGAGAATTTGAGCCCGCAGACTAAGTTGTTTTCGCACAGTAATCATCATACTCTATATGTCTATTCTATTGCAGTGTCTAAGTTACCCTCTGATCCAAGAATTTCCATCTTGAGTACATATGTCCGAGGAGGTCTCCGCAGTCGAAGAATCAATGAAGGAAGTACTCCTCGACCTAATGACTGAAAGAGTCATGTCAGAGAGAGGATTATCTGTAGGTGTACAAGCTTCATCTATGAGAACAGTTCAAGCATCGCCATTGACTACTCACGGAACAAGACCATCTCGACCGTCCGATGAGAAGCGAACTAAGCACAGGGATGACTTAGTGAATGCTAAATTGATTTTTACCATCTTACCCACCTATATACCACCTTTGAGTGATGCTGTAAACCACGATAGCGTACCTAGAGATTTCGAGTACGCCTTGGTCACTGCGTACCTCCCGAAGGGGATACGCGCAGTGCGAGTAGACTAAGATAAGATCACAACATTGAAGTTTAGCAACTTCAACCTTGGCGATCGAAAAGTCTACAACATGTTAGCCCCAAATAAGTATCTGACTAGAACAAAAGGGAAAAACTCAAAGGTAATTCACCAAGCATGGACCCATAACCTCGCGCAGTTCACCCTACTCAACGTCATGAAAATTCCCCACTTCGGAAGACACCAAGAGGTGAATGCATGTGTCAAGATGTTGCTGTCTTGTTACCATGGGGGATATTTGTGGCTAAACGGCCGTATCACAGTTGATCTGACCTTGATCAATCAGATCACTGGTTTGAGTATGCAAGGACCCAACCCATAGGATTTCTATCCTGTAAAATCCATGGACTGCACTCTCGCACAAAGGATTAAGGATACTTACGACGATGTCGATAAGGGCACGCGAGGCTACAAGGTAGCCTCTATTCAGAATGGCGCAGTGTGCCTCGCCTGTCATATGATTGCAGAGAAGTTAGTACGCAAGAACCGACCCACCCATGTGACTGGTTTTGTAGTCGACCTTGCAGGGAAGTGCGCAGAGGGCCTACAAATGAATTGGGTGAAGTACTTCGTGAACCAATTAGAACTAGACTGCAGAGAATCCCAGGATCAAGGGTATGAATTTCATTTCAGCTGGCTATTGATCCTGATCACTTTCATTGCCTGGGAGATGCCAGAAGGTGCGACCTTCCCGGACATTGATCCGTTTGAACCATTGGCCATGAAGTTCAGTACATTGTGGTACTCAAGTGACATGAATAATAAATGGCAGTCAAATGCCGTGTTCCATACATACTACAATCAACTGAAGATATCCATCCAGTCCGAGCCTTGCATGACGCTGAACACTTTACACCGATTCAGGCCTCTGATGAAGTTCAACGTGGATCGACATTTCATTTATATCACAACGCGAGCCGACGAACACAAGCAACAACTTCAGTCCTATTACAAGCTGACAGAGGAGGACTTAGAGGAGATTACTAAGGAATGGTCCACTGACCTCCTCATTCTAGCAGACCCTGTGGAGATATATGAAATCGACAACCCAGAAGCTGCGTAGGATACACCCGAACCTAGAAAAACAAAGAAGACTGACGAAGTAAAAGATTTAAGCAGTGCCTCGGTAAAGACTACTTCCATGTCACCAGAGCAAGGAGGTGATGGCGAAGAGATAGATGGCATAGAATCTGAACAGAGGAAAGGTTAAGTAATCCCGCCCAAAGACGAGGAGGACCCCTCAAAGAAAAGGAAGGTTTCCCCCCCAAAACCTTCCTCCTGAAAGAGATCAAAAGCCCCAATAACTAAGATGCAGACCATCCTCACCTCTAATGATTTCAATTTCATCATAGAAGCCCTGAACGATGCTTCACTAGAGATAGAAGAGAAGCAAGAAGCTAAGCAAGAGGAGATGTAAAATAGAATTGAGGTTGAACTCCAAGGGGTGCGACAGACACTACAATCTAGCCGCACAATCTCCACTGTGCCTCTGCCACTGGGAACACCAGAACCGAGAGATGAGCTAGCCCAACTCCACCGACTCGCTGATACAATTGAAGCTCGCCTTCAATGAGTACAAGAGGAAACAATGCAAGTCACCCAGGATTTCGTACAAGTACATGGAGTATTTGTAGAACAGTGCCGAGCTGCCGAATAAGAAAGGAGTGCTCTCCAAGTGAATTTTAATGAAGAAAAGTCACAACTACAACAAGGAAAGGAACAATTTCTCATCAAGCAACTTGAAGTGAAGGAAGTGGTCAGTAGAGCACTACGCTCTGTGACTGTCGTAGAAGTAAAGGCCGAGGATCAAGTCACAAAGCAAGTAGCGCAACTTGAAGAAGTGATCCAGCAACTGCAACAATGCATCATAGACCTAGAACTATGCACTGTGCTTGAGACCCCACAAGAGGTAAAGGACCAAAGAGAAGAAACTGCCAGGAGCACAGTTGAAAGGCTAAAGGCCCTTACCTTAGAATGCAATAAATTCATTGATCGTAGCGCCCAGACATATGAGAAACTTACTGAGAACCCAGAGTTGTAGGAACTGGAGTCGTAGCTCCAGGAAGCGAAGCAACACGCAGAAACACTACAGGCACAGCTGGAATCACTGACAGCTATGGAGAGAATGAAAAGATCTCAAGAGCAACGAACCGACCAACAACAAATCCATACTATCTAGAGTAGAGTTATGGAGATAACTCAGAAACTCCAACCTGTGCAAGATAAGGCCTATCAGTTGTTTACAGAGGTAGAAGGCCAAGGAGAAGAGCTGGAGTAGGTTAGCACTGCAACAAAACAATGCCTGGAAGGACCTGTGAATGATGCAGTCATTCAAGAGTTTACTGAACAAGAGCTTGTAGCACAACAAAAAGTTGAAGCATAACTTCCTACATCAGAGTGACTTGGGATGAGTCACAGGTGAGTGTTGGGGGCATGTTGGCCCTTGACCAAGTTTTGAGGGATTTGGTCAAGTTTGACCTATTTTTGGACTTCGACAGCTTGTCGAAGATGGAGCACAAGATGAAGAAAAGATCGTTGTATCTCGACCCCTTTTTGGGTCATTTTTTGGATTTGGGAATATGTAACGGGAATGGGATGTCGACACATGGGTTTACCCATGTTTAGGCCTATTTTGTATGTATAAATAGAAGGCTAGGAAATGTAAGAAGTAGTGAAATAGTGCGAAAGTATTGTGCAAGTTGGCTAAGTGCTAAGAGTGGGATCTGTGTGATCAAGAAGTGTAAGGCTTCGTGCATACTGTATGAGACTGCAGAGCTAAGTGCAAGTCATTATAAGAGACTGTGAAGGCTTTGCGCTGCAACGCAAGGAAGGAGGATATAGCGAGGTGCGTAGATCTCCTGTCCTAGGCGAAGTAGGGTTTTGAGGCTCTGTGCTTGTAACCGATTGACTGAAGACAATAATGAAGAAGAGTTGGTGGATGTAGCCCCAGGGTGGGGGTGAACCACATAAACAATGTGTTGTTCCACTTTGTGCTTGTCTTGATGTGTTTATAACTTCTCTTGCTAAGTTATTTGATAGAGATAGAAAAATCTGCTGATGCTTTGTGCTAATAATGTGTAAGAATGTTAGATCTGACTTATATAAAGGTGATTAGTGCTTGATCTGCTAGATATAACCTACTTGTTTATGATAAAGTGCTTAAATACATCAGATTTGAGTGAATGATGCGTTGCTCTGTCCTATATGCGTAGTAGTTATTGGTTGAATATTGATTAATTGTTGATGCTAAATGCTCTGTTAAGTATTATAATCACATATCCGTGTTCCAGCTAAGGTTGCAAACACTTGAGTCCTGCAACCACCCCTGCCTCTACCTCGGGTGAGACTTCATATGCTTCGCAGGTGTTGCCGAAAGGGCTAGTAGTTAGGTTTTTGTTGGTGCGCTGTTATAACGTTGAACCCTGGGTCTGCCCCTGTGAAAACACCATTACTCATTTCATTCATTTCAAATATGTGCTTGGGATCCGTCATTTGGATTAATGGCTGATACCAGTTAGCTCGTGGTTGGATTATTTACAAGAGGAAGTATGTTCTATGTGGGCTCTTGTTCACAACTGTTTTGATGGATCTAGAGTAGGGGAGAAGTATGATGATTATGGTGGAATGTGGCGAGGATGAAATGATACATATATACAACTTAATTCAGGAAGGTATCATTAGTAGAAATGGAGAGATGCATGGCCAATTTGTGAAGGATAATTCAGGAATGGATAAGCAAGTACGTCGCATTGGAGGAAATGTGAGTTTAAATGAGAATAAGGTTTTCTATGTCATTGTGAAAAATTGGATTTGTAGTCTGTCTTGGAATCGTCTGGGTTGCTCGTCGCCTGGTCAGACTGGGCCATTTGACAATTCTGTGGAGTATTAAAAAAGATTGGGTTCTGTTGCAATTGGTGGCCCTAATTTGGTGAGTGACTCCGGAGAAGTTAAGCCAGGCTCTAGAAGGTACTCTGCAAAAATTTATGTGTTGTTGATTAAGGTATTGAAGTATCCAATTCTCAATGTTCAATTTCGTCCGTAACAAATTCTATTGGACAAAGAAACTATTATGGACAACATGGATTGGATAGAAAATGTGGATGAGGAAATGGAAAGGAAAATATTGGCTCTCAGAGTAAATTCTCTTAGTTATAAAACAACACTCACTCTCGATACTCTCATTCAACATCATGTTCTCATCGATCAACTTCAAGATGAAGTAGACTTCTTACGTCGTCAACTAGTTTCTTTTCAAAAACAAATAGAACAAAAGAACGAGGAACCTGGTAATTCAAATTCGGTTGAAGGAAAAGAAGGAGGAGAGGCAGCTGAAATGGGAATTTTTCCAGACCTAAGTGCTCTTGTGGAAGTCGATGAGGAACAAGAACAACCAGAGAATGATCCCACTCCAGAAAAATCTAATAATACTTAGTGTATGTTTTGTCTATTAGTATGTATAATTGATATTTTTTTCCAACTCTATGTAGCCAAAAATAACAGTAGTAGTAAGATATGGAAAAGGGATAGATAGAAGAGAGACAACATGGTGATAGAAGCTCTGTTAGAGTTGGAATTATGTATTTGTGAACTCTCTTTTTTGTATCTTGTGGTCTAGGCCACACCTTTTATTCATATTAATATAAATCCACTAGTTCTTGTGATTTTTTTTCTACCAAAAGTGAACCCCATCGGTAATGGGTCGACTCACAATTAGCATCAATAGTTAAAGGGCGGATTTGGTGACCAATCGTGATGGAAAACCTTCTCAAAATTGGATTTGAGAACCAAAAACTATGGGGAAAGTATGCAAGACAAATTTGATAACCAACGACACATGAAAAAATTTAGAGGGTGAATTTGGAGACCCACGACACATATGAAACAATCAAGGGAGATTTTAATAATCCATGACACATAAAAAAATGTTTTGAAGTTGAGTTGGACATTCTACAAGAGAGAAAAATGTACATGGCGAAAATGACAGTGAACTGAATTGCAAAAACATGTAGATGGTCTGTGGGTAACTAATAAATGCCCGAAAAATTCTAGCTTTCGATATACATTTCGTCTATGATTTATGGGCAAAGGAAAACGCCCTGACAAGTTGGAAATGTGCACAACAATAATAAACTATGTGTGCGGGTGCTACATGATGAAATTTTACTTCGACAAGGTGTGCGTAGAGCACTACAACTCGTAACAAAGATTAATTGTAACACACGCGACCACCCTGGCCGAGTCACATCACTCAAATTTCTCTTGCTAGCGAATTTGATGCCAGAATGTAACACACCCATTCACCCAGGTTGGGTCATGCCACTGAAAATTTTTGGATTGTATACAAATTTTTAAACATATATAAACACTCTGAGAAAGTGTGTAGATTCATGTGGAATAATAGTAAAAATACACAAACAATTCACACAGGAAAAACCCATGAAATTAAACACTTAAAGAATAATGTAGAAAGTAATTTAACACATAATTGATACTCATATTTGATAAAATACGACCAACTGTGTGCAAACCTTCCACAATCCTCCCAACCTTAGACCATGCTTCTTAGGACTCTCAGCAATGGGTCACCTCGAGCTGGAACTAAACGCCACCTGGGTAAAGGTATTCCTAACCAGGATGATGTATATCAGACAACATGAACAACTCTGTTAGGTGCCAAATCTAATTAACAACTCACAATCTCTCATTCCTCACATTCCTTTCCCACCCCAAGAAGTGTGCCCCTTCTCTGCTCAATAGTCCTTCGACTTCCCCACTTCCCTTCCGGGGTTTCAACAACAGGTTGGACAGGTAGTCTTAGGCACCCTTAGGAAATCAATTCCCAACAATTCTCTCACCCTGAGAGAGTTTCTCATGGTCCTCACAACGCACCTCTTCAGTCTCCCACAGGCCTGACAACTCACTTCTTCAGGCCAACGCTTAAGTCAACCGGGTACAAGTATAGGTGATGGAAAAAACAACGTTCATGTAATGTGCAGGTGATGCTAGCACCAACCTTCTGGTAAGGTACATATGCGCTGCTCCTAACATGAAGGGTACGTGTTACCGCTGAAGGAGTACGTGCAAGATGGAGAGGTCAACATGATCAAGAGAAATGGAATGAAAGATCGAAAGAATGGCTCATGCACTAAGCCCAAACTCTTTGCATGCATGTCCCAAATTGGACACTTGTCAGGTTGAGAGTCAAATTGGCCCACTTGTCCCATCTCTAGAACTTAGGATCAAATAATTATCCACACCTTAGTATTTAGGAATAATATTATAATATTCCTTTGGAATTAAGACTTCTAGCTTAGCCCCCTTTATAGGATATTATCCCCCCCTTTTCCCTTCCTAGTGGAGTTTAGTTTTCCATACTCTTTTATCGTGGTTGGTCTACACGTAGTGATGCATTTTATTAATGATATGACTGTTTACATATACAAAAGTAGGCTTACTCACCTTTAGCATCTAGGCTCTCTAGCCTAATAATCACATAAGCCTTCTGGCCTATAATAACCTGGCTCACCAGCCTATAAAACATATTTACATTAACAACTGGGGCTCGGTCTTGGGGTATTGCATTCCCCTCCCATTATTTATGCATTGTGCTCAATGCAATATATATACACATTTACCACCAAAAATTTCAAAAATCTTCAAAAAGATGTAGGTAGTATGCCCGCATAGCATCCTCGTGCTCCCAAGTTGCATCCTCAAGGTTGTACCAAGTCCATTGGACCTTTACTAGCTCTATGGATTGATTCCATAGCTGCTTGATCTTCCGGTCCAGTATGCACACCAGACGCGCCTGAAAAGTGTCTTCTTGTTCCACCTGGATCACATTCCAATAAATAACATGATTAACATAATTCATATACTTTTTGAGCAATGATACATGGAATGCATTATGAATAGACATTGATGCAGGCAAGGAAAACATGTATGCTACAGGCCCAATCCTCTCTAGGATTTCAAACGACCCACAATAATGAGCTACCAACTTTGAACAATTTCCCATCTTCAGGGAACTTATGTCGGCCTTCACTTTCAAGAATACATGGTCACCCACTTTAAATTCCCTATGAGTTCTGCCCTTATCAACATAGATTTTCTTCCTGATTTGAGTAGCCTTCAAATTCCATTTTAT
The DNA here is from genome assembly GCA_009831015.1 of Picea engelmannii. NCBI lineage: Eukaryota > Viridiplantae > Streptophyta > Pinopsida > Pinales > Pinaceae > Picea > Picea engelmannii. The sequence continues at coordinate 283,705 of ML784116.1, read as the reverse complement.
TTTCGATATTTTCTCTTCCATTTCCTTGAGTAATTATGGCCCAACCATTTGTCTATCTGCTAGGTTATCCCACCTTACTGGTGTATTGCACCTTCTGCCATAAATTGTCTCAAATGGGCTCATCTTTAGAGATTCTCGGTACCCATTATTATAAGAAAACTCTAATAAGTGTATGTAATCCTCCCATTTTGATGGTTTATCCATCACATACATCCTCAACATATCCTCAATCACTTGATTCACCCTCTCTATTTGTCCATCTGATTCTGGATGATAAGTTGTGCTAAAATTCAAATTCGTTCCAAATCCCTTAAATAATCCTTTCCAAAATTTTGGATCTCTATCAGATACAATTGTCTTGGGTATACCATGCAGTCGAGCAATTTCCCTCATATAAATATCAACAACATTGGTTTTCTTATGAGTGAGCTTACTAGAATAAAATGGGCAACTTTAGTAAGCTTATCCACCACTACCATGATAGAATCATGTTGTTTGTTTGTTCTGGGCAATTTGGTGATGAAATCCATTGTTACAACTTCCCATTTCCACTCAGGAATGGATAATGGTTGTAGCAAACCAGTTGGGTGTCTATGCTCAGCCTTGACCTTTTGACACTCCAAACATTCGACAATGAAATCAACAACTTATTTTTTCATTCCTGACCAATAATATAGTTTTCTGATATCCTGGGTGCCCAACATAAGGTACATTATGCGTTTCTCTCAATATCATATTTTTCAGTTCCTAGGAATTTGGTACATAAATTCTGCCTTTGTACACAAGAATTTCATCATTTTCAAGCTTGTAGTCTTCAATTTTCTACTGCAAAATACCTTATTGTAATTTTGTTATTAATTCCATGTATTGCAAATATGATTTTGCACCCTCTAAGATTCAATTCTTTAATTCTAATTGGTACATGATAATATATGTAGCATGAAACTCATGCAACCTTCTTCTAAGTGCATCAACTACCTTGTTCTCTTTCCCTTTGATATGATTTATATCAAAGTCATATTCACTAAGAAATTATAACCACTTGCTTTTCTTGGCATTTAGATTTGGTTGTTCAAATAAATATTTCAGACCATTATGGTCTGTCCTCAACTCGAACCTTTTATCCATGAGGTAGTGCCTCCACATCTTCAAGGCATGCACTATGGCTGCCAAATCCAAATCATGAGTAGCATAGTGTCGTTCATGATCCTTCAAATTCGTTGATTCATAACATACAACATACTCATTTTTACTGAGGACTGCACCAAGTCCTTCTTTACATGCATTAATGCATACAATGAAGTATTCATTTGGATAATAAATCCTTAGTATTGGAGCACCAATTCATAAATGATTCAAGTGTTGGAAACTCTTTTCACACTCCAATGTCCACTGAAACTTCACTCCCTTCTTTTGCAAGGAAGTGATTGGATGTGCAATCTTTGAGAATCCTTCAATAAATCTTCTATAGTATCTCGCAAGGCCCATGAATGATCTGACCTATGCCTCATTCTTTGGTGCTGACCATCCTCTACTGGCCTCAATCTTTTCAGGATCCACTGCTAACCCTTCCTCTAATATGATATGTCCTAGATAACGAATTTTCTTCTGATAAAATGAGCACTTGCTCAATTCGGCATACAAGCTCCCTTAATACCTGTAGTACCATCCTCAAGTGTTGTTCATGCTCTTCCTCCAAATTAGAATATATAATAATATCATCTAAAAATAAAATGACAAACTTATCTAAATATTCTATGAAAATACCATCCATTAAACACATGAAGACAACTGGCGCATTTGATAACCCAAATGGCACCACTGTGAACTCATAATGCCCATACCTTGTTTTGAAAGTAGTCTTGTTGATGTATTCTTCTTTAATTCTTACCTGATGATAACCTGACCTAAGATCAACCTTGGAGAATATTTTTGCATTCTTCAACTGATCAAAGAGTTCATCGATCCTCGAAAAAGGATACTTATTCTTTACAGTTACCTTGTTCAACTGCCTGAAGTCAAGGCAAAATACCAATGTTCCATCCTTTTTCTTCACAAATAACATTGGAGCACCCCAAGGTGACACACTTGGGCGTATATACCCCTTCTTCAGAAGCTCTTCAAGTTGCATATGCAATTGCTTTAATTCTGGTGTACTCCTCCTATAAAGGGTCTTGGATAGGAGAGTTTCTCTAGGCATCATATTGATGGAGAAATCAATGTCTCTTTTAGGGGGTAATCCTGGTATTTCTTTAAATACATCCTCAAACTCTATTAGTACTGCATAATCTTCAATATTTGACACCTTATATTTAGGTGTCTCTTCCATATGAGCTGCAAATATTTGACACCCTTTTCTGTAACTTTTCTTCAGCTGCAATGTTGAGATTTCTCTGACAGTTATTTCCCTGGGAATTCCTTGTACCGTCCTTATATTTCCTTCCCCATCCCAACAAGTAAATTCCTTATTATAACAATCTAGAATAGCATGGTGTTGGTCTAACCAATCCATACCAATTAGACAATCATATGAACCTAAAAGAAAAATGTTCAAATCTTCCCAGGTGCTCAGTCCATTCATGTCCATTGGACATGACTTAACCATCTCGTTAATTTTTCTTTTGGCTCCGGTAGCCAGCTGCACCAACCATGATTTTACATGCTTTCTTCTTGGCAAATGCAATCTTTCCACCATCTTAGAATCTATATAGCTATGACTAGCTCCTAAATCAATTAAAATAACAATGGTTTGGTTGTTGATCATACCTTCCACTTCAATCATATGTGACTAAAACTTAGCTTGCGTGTTGTCCACGACTGCATAGATCCTAGGTATATTTCTTCCCATGTACTCCACTGTTTCAGCTTGCTGTACATTGTGAACATTTCTCAATTTTTCACCTCTGCGAGGACAATATTTATACATATGATCTCCCTTAAAATCCCAACAATGAATAGGTGGTTGCCTTGGCCTTTGCCCCCTTGTCTCAATTGTTCCGGGTTCTCTAAAAGTTGGCTTTCCCTGAGAATTATTTATGAAGAATGGGGGCTTAGGCCCCTTCTTCCTTTGTTCCATCTTGTACTTCCTCTTGTCTTCCCAATATTTTTGGAAAGAAGGCCTTCCTTTATGTTGATCATAAAGGAATTTAGCTCCCCTTATGGTCTCCTCCAATGTTTTGGGATCATCATATTGTATCTTGTCACTAATGATTGACGACAATCCACTCAAATACCTATGAATCTTAACTATCTCATTCTTGATGAAAGAAAGATACTTTAGAAATTCTAAAAACCTTCTTTCATATTCATCTATGGTCATACTCCCAAGATTGATTTCAAATAACTCCTTCATTTTCTTTTCATAATACCTCTTATTCAAGTATTTATTTTGAAAATACTTCTTGAAATCCTTTCAAGTAACATTTTTCTCTTTAATGTGTTGCACCTGCAAAAATTGGTCCCACCACGTGGATTCCTTTCCCTTGAAGTGATAGATGTAAATTCTTCCTTATGTGTGTAAACAGTAATTATGTAATTGAAAATACTTTCTCATGCCTAGTGTTATCACCCCATAAGTTATGGGAATCAACTGGTGACTGGGATATTATCTGTCTCTAGTATTTTTGTTGACAAATGATTTTTCATTCTACAAATATTTTGAAAAAGAAAAGAAAAAAGAAAAAGAAAAAGAATAAGAAAAGAAAAAAGAAAAAGAAAAAGAAAAGAAAAAAGAAAAGAAAAAGAAAAGAAAAAAGAAAAGGAAAAAGAAGAAAAAGCAAAAGAGGGCATAAAAGAATTGAAATAAAAGCCCCATGCAATAATAGTAACTTGGCCATACCTTTCAAGGATGGCCAAGTTCTTTTTAAATTTGATGTTGATAGGGTAGTGAATGATTTGGCTAAACAGTTTAATCTTAGCCAAAGTGTCTAGGTTAGATTAGTGAATAAATCTGGCCAGACTGTCTAATCTTGGTCAGATAGCCCCAGGGTA
>ML784116.1:164406-272795 GCA_009831015.1 Picea engelmannii | reverse complement strand
ACAACATGATGTATACTATCCATCCATGGGTGTTGTATCTGCATGTGCATTTTCCTTCATGTCCAAATAACTTCATCAATCTTGTGGTCCAAAACCCATGACTAGGGTTGACATCAATGACAACAACCAATCTTCCAACATGTGCCACCAACTACTACACCCCAGGTCCCTAAAGAAAAGAGGCCTCTTCAAGACTCATCTCCGCCTATCATGGAGGTATCGTCTGAGGATTTGCAGTTACACACTAAGAGACCCAAGACAACTAGAGAAAAATAGGTTCCACCTACCACAGTGACTAAGTCTGTGGTTCAGCCCTTCGGGTCGATCCTTCATAAAGAAATCACCCCAGTAGTACCCAAGAAATCCACAGACTCCCCGCTGGACACTCAACCAGGCAAGACTGGGCCAAAATTGAGCATTTTCGAGAAGTACGAGTTGATTAAGAAAAAGAATCAGACCCTTACCAGTAGTACTTACGCTCAATTTCGAAAGCAGACGTCGACTGCACAACATAGGCTGCTGTCTGCATTTGACACAGAAAAGGGCAGGATGCACATGGCCTTCCTCCAAGCACAGGTATCAGACCCCAAAGTGATTACAGACTACAAGAGGGCCACCTTCGAATTCCAGACGAAGGACATGCACCCTGCAGATTAGATGGATTTACCAAGTGCTAACATAATGGCGACTCCACTGGGGAAGAACTAAAAATTGATAATTTCACGTTTTCTTTCCCCTAAAAAGAAAGTTCAAATTTAAGAAGAAAGTAATGTTTAGAGGTTGATCAAACTTTGTACATATTATTTTCAGACTCACAAAACTAAAAAAAATAATATATATATATATATATATATATATATATATATATATATATATATATAACCAAAAGAGTTCTGGCTCCAAAGAATGTCCACACTCGATCTCATCCCGACCTAGAACCCGCGATAGCGATAGATAACCCCGAACAATTGCTCAGGCAAAATACCTTAGCTCCCAGTTTAGTGAGTCATACTCCCCTTCATAAGTCTCCTTCCTTTCCAGAGAAGCCGACTGCCTCTAAAAACCTTGACCTCGATACCTTTCCACATCGAAGTCTGGTCAGAACACGGTCTGACAAATTTGTGACTGAAATCATCTTTGACCCAACCGTTCTGCAACCCTGAACCCCCTAAGTTCTATCTCCCACGACTAAACCACATATCACTCTCTCAGTACTATCCAGTCCCTCTTCGTCCTCATCTTCAACAACTACCTCGCCAACCATCCAGGTTGTCATCCCACCTCCTCCACCCATCATGGCAGCTCGATATGCTCCTTTGGTTTTGGCTGCGCCACTACATGCAATGCCCCAAGACTATCAAACTAGACTTCCAAAGTTCGATGCAACAGGGCCTTTAAACGCCCAACAACATGTTGACAAAATGAACGATTATTTTGACCTGCAATAAGTTGACGAAGCTGACGTTCAAATGAGATTGTTAACCCAAAGCTTGACAGGATACGTCAAGAAATGGTTCAAAGCTTTACCGACCGCCTCAGTTCTTGACCTTGTTGCGTTCCAAAGGAATTTTCTTGACAGATGGGAGGTAAAGAAAAACCCTCTCCAGATATTGTCAGAATACGAGACTATAAGAAGAAATCAAGGTGAAATGGTACAGGATTATTGTACCCATTTTATTAATCTGTACAACACAATTCCAGCTGAAATCAAACCTCCACAGGGCCTGGCATTGATAAAATTTCCTGATGGTTTTGATGTCGATATGTCATACAACCTAAGAGAAAGGAATTCTACCACCTTGGTGGACATGCAGAAAAGTGCTATAAGTGTGGAGGCCAATCTGTTGGCGAAAAGGGACCGTCAAAGGTTAGAAAGGAGAGTCACAATTAAAGAAGAACCTTCCACGTCCAACACAGATTCCAAATTGGATTCTTTGACCAGAGCAGTGGAAATAATGATGGAAAGACTTACTGTGTCAGACATAAATCCTCCAAGAGAAAACCCACCAGCTCCCCAGGTTCGGAATCCCAACTTCAGGAGAAATCCTCCTCAAATCAGACAGAGAGATCCTAGGGATCAAAGAGAGCAGAGAGGCCCAAATCAGTAGATTAGACCTCCCCTGCAAGAAAACTATGCTGATGAAGGGGGGGAAGTGATTGAGGAATTGGAGGACACTCACATCAACCTCATATGCATTCACGACAATGAAGCTATTTTCCTTACCCAAGAAGAGCAGGAACTCTTTCTTCTTAGTAAAACGAAAGTAAGTGAAGAAGTCGAAGATGAAGAACAATAGGCCTTTGAAAAGGCTATTTTGGAGGTACACCGTCAGTACAATCTGCGGAGTAAGAAGACGGAAGGGAATTCCCCAAAAAAGATGACTGAAACACAGAATGTAGTCGAGACCAAGAAGACCCCTGAGCCATCTGCCGAGAAGACTCCTGAGAAGACTACTGCTGGGAAGACTTCTGAGAAGAATAATGCCGATGCTCCCGTGAAGAAAAAACTCACCATTCTGAAAAGGCCATCACAGCCCGAGGTTTAACCTATTAATCCACCCAGTACTTCTGAGCAGAAGAATATAGTGGACCAACCAGAATTGATGAGTCAAGGAAGAGCTCCTTCACCCTTTAGCCTGGAGGGGGAAGTGGCCAAAATAAAAATTCCCATCTCACTTACAGAGTTGATGAACATAGGCAGTTATCGTTCACAGGTGATTAAAGCACTGGCCATTGAACCTGACATAGGCATGAAGGCCTTAACCATTGGATCAGCAAGTCATTCAGACACTGTGAACCTTACTGATGATAGACCCGAGCTTCTTTTCGGACCTGAAGTAGATGGTCGAGACGATACTGGTGAGGTTGCTCCTTTTTACATCAGTCTGAACATACACGACTTGATCTTGCATAACGCTATGCTGGATTCAGGTGCCTCCCATAATCTGATGCCTAAAGAAGTAATGGAAAAACTGGGACTGGAGGTCACCAGACCATACAAGGATTTACACTCATTCGACTCCAATAAAGTTAAATGTATTGGTTTGATCAAGGACCTATGCATTAACTTGGTTCAGATTCCTGCGAAGAGCATGGTAATGGATGTGGTGGTGGCAGACATCCCGCCGAAGTATGGAATGTTTCTATCTCGGTCTTGGGGGGCGAAGTTGAAAGGAACCCTGCAGCTCGATATGTCTTATGCCACTATCCCAGTGTTTGGGCAGTAGAGGAGGCTGTACAGAGAAACATTGATGAAGTACGTGGTCAATAGCCTAGAGAAACCACACAATTATCCCCTTTACTCTGCGCATTCCGATTTAGATTCGTTTATCTTGTACAATGATGGTGACATGGGAGAGAAAGATACTCAGCTGGTGGAAGACACATCTAGTCAAGATGAAGGCCTAGAAATCATTGAGGTAGCAAAGATGAAGAACGTAATAACTGAAGATTTACCCACTCACCCGTCCGTATGTTTTGGCCATCGTCACCTGCCATCTCACCCCCAAGTGGCCCGTTTTCCATTTATTATTGGATAACATACCCATTATCCTGCTGACCTGTCTCCCGCGCAAAACCGACCCCAGTTTTAAATAAAACTACCGTTATTCCCCCTTCATTCACTATTCACCCATCGCACCAGAAAAATTTACCTCTTGCTCCTCCATTACATCCCGTCGCTTTAATCCACAGTCAGTCGACCCTACTAACGTCGTGTTTATTGTAGGTACAGTTGTAGAGATGGCGCCAAAGCCCAGACTAGCAGAAGGAGAGGAGAACCCTTTTCTCCCACCTCCTGTTGACCTGGACAAGATCCCATTGGTCGATAAAGACAGATTGATCGCAGATACCCAATGCGATTTCAATTTTTTAGACCTCCAATCATGGCTCAGGGAGGTTTTCCTGGACCAAAGCGACGAAATTGGACTCTGGGAGTCCAATTTACCCCTTTACCTTTTTCCCAGATCCACCACTTTCCCGAATTCGCCCTTAAATGCCAAGCTCATTATATTCCCGAATAGAGGGCCGTTGTCTCCTCATCCGGAGACACCCTGTTCTACATCACGCCCGAAGACATATACCAAATGATGGAAATCCCCCGTGCTGATTCTACTTCTCCTTTCAACCTAGAAATCCTTACAGAGTTGTATCAGAAGATGACTTTTCCCCAGAGAGCTCAAATATTCAAGCTGTTCCTTCCCACCTCCGCTCAATTCGCTTCCACAAATCCCCCTTACCCTTCATCCATGTTCTCCACCAAGGGAAACTAGGTCATTTCCTCCCTTTGTGCTCTGTTAGGGTACTATTCCGACCAATGGGTAGATGAGCCCATTCTAGGTTTTCTATCCATTTTCTCCACTTATGAAAAACCCACCACACAGTTTGATTTCAGCACCTTCTTGGCCGACAATATTCACGAATAGTTCGTGAATTTTGGCACGGAAGGCATGTTCAGATACTCGTCTATATTGGCATACATGTTTTTTTTTCTATCAAGCAGATAAATTTAGTTTCTCTATGCAAAAAATTGACGGAAATGGAAGGCCTCATCCAGTCACAGCGTGGACCTCTTTGTTGAAGCATAACTCCACAGAATATAGCTTCAAAGAATTCATCGATCTATTCTAGCACCCTGTGGTAAGCATGTTCAGCGGCAGGCCCGAGCCTAGAATAAATGACGAAGCCCAGAGAATCCTGCATCTCTCAGATAACACAAAGATCGGGGATTGGTACCTGTATCAAAACCACATTGAGATCAGAGTTTTCGGGTACGAGTTGGTGCCCTACAAGATGCACAAATATGTCCCGGTAAGAATCTTTGCTTTAGAATACATAAGGCAGATCATGAATTCAGATGATATTCATTTCGTATCTTTGAAGAAGAAACAACAACTTCGAATGAAGGGGAAAATTGGCTCCTTCATCTGCAATAGTCGAGGCGTCGGGGAAGAAGCTGACAGAATGTTGAAAGAAATGAAATTCTTTATGAGTTTCCCATGGCACTATGATCCATGCAGGATCATTTCAGAAATGCGGGTGAAAAATAAAAACATCCCGTATGTTCATGAGTCCAAGCCCGAGATTGAAAAATTCGCCAATCAGACAGTGTGGTTGCCTGACACCTTGATAGAAGTGGAACAACAGGTTCCCCCGACCACTGTGCCACAAACTACTACACCCCAGGTCCCTAAATAAAAGAGGCCTCGTCAAGACTCATCTCTGCCTGTCACGGAGGTATCGTCCGAGGATTTCAAGTTACACACTAAGAGACCCAAGACAATGTCAGTTCAGGTTCCAACTAGAGAAAAAGAGGCTTCACCTACCATAGTGACTAAGTCTGTGGTTTCGTCCTTCGGGTCAATCCTTCATAAGGAAATCATCCCAGTAGTACCGAAGAAATCCATAGACTCATCGCTGGACACTCAGCCAGGCAAGACTGGGCCCAAATTGAGAATTTTTGAGAAGTACGAGCTGATTAAGAAAAAGAATCAGACCCTTACCAGTAGTACTTATGCTCAATTTAAGAAGAAGACATCGACTACGCAACATAGGTTGCTGTCTGCATTTGACACAGAAAAGGGTAGGATGCACATGGCCTTCCTCCAGACGTAGGTACCAGACCCCAAAGTGATTACAGACTACAAGAGGACCACCTTCGAATTCTAGACGAAGGACGTGCACCGTGCAAATCAGATGGATCTGCACAAGCAGACATGGGAGATGGTTTTCCATACATTGGCGCATGCTTCTGCCTTTGCAAGCAAGTTGTAGGTGTCGCTCAACAATGCTCAAACATAGCTCAAGCTGGAGAAGATATCATCCTTCGCGAAGGACAATAAAATCAAGACGTTGGAGGAGCTGGTCCTCAAGATCAGATATGATCCTTCGAACGTCAAAACTGCAGAGGAGATGATAAAGAAGAAGAATGTAGACATCGCTTCCTTGAGGAAACAACAGAATCTGCCACCCACAGAGGACTTGCAGGCGAAGGAGATTGTAGAAAAAGAAGGCGAGAAGGACGAAATGCTCAAGCTGCTGATGGAGCAGAATGCGCAGCTCAAAGAAATGGAAGCTGAGATGGAGAGATTATTGAAAGAAAAGGAACAGATGAAGCCAATGGAAGTCATTCCATTGAGTTCCATTCCGATTTCAGGAGCAAGCAGAGCAACAGTAACAACAATTCCATCCGCAACACCAGTAACACCACAAGAGGGGACAACCGATCTCGCCAAATCCATGGAAAAGATGAACCTGCAAGAGACAGAAATCAACAGGCTTAAGAAGGAAGTTGAGAACCTCCAGGAACTCAAAACTTCTTTCCAGACTAGTCTCTCCAAAGAAAAGCAGGTAACTAAACAACTCAAGAAGGAACTACAGCAGCTCCAAAAACAAACAGTGCCAGGGAAGACTTTGGCTGAGGTCAACGAGAATGTATGGACAGAAATTGCAAAGTCCATAAATGAGATATGGCCCATGATCCAACTTATGTTTGAACATAATGAGTTGGTCTAGAGGAGTAAACATGCCATTGAGAAAATCACAGTAGAATTGGGAGATAGACCAACTTAGGCAAATGATATCATCAAATTCCTCAATTCTAAGACCATAGAAGAGCTAGAAGAGTTGAATATCGAGGACAGAACATAGACCATCCTTGAGGTCAAAAGAGTTTTGACCAAGAGAGGATTAATGCTTCAACTGGAAGAAAAGGTTCAGACCATGGACCTAGGGGTACATAAATTCTTCAGCAAGATCGAGGCTCTCGAGAAGAAAGGTCTCTTCGGTCTGAAGGTTATTAATGATAAACTGATGACACTCCCATATTACAAAAAGAGACTGTCTGAAGTGTCTAAAGACAGTTCAAAGTTTGCTGGCATACAAGGGAGCATCACCGACAAAGCATTCCTGGATGCTCTTCATTTGGACATTAGTATCCAACATGAGATTTGATACATATTCCTCACTAAGCCCACATTCACCAAGTATACGAAAATGGACGAAGTGTATTGGAGACTGCTCAAAGTCACTGTGCCTCGTCATATCAGATTGGAGGAACTCTGCGATCTGCTCGATTAGCAGATGAGCTGTTCAGGTCCAGTCACCTATCCAGTCAGATGAGGTCGTGCAAAGGCTTCATCAACGGTCTACCCAGAAATTCTGCGTGCAGTTGCACCAAGTCATCAAGCAGTTTGATTAGTTAAATTAGTTAGGCTAAAAATAGAATTAGCACGTCTTGATCAGTTATGACAGGAACATTTGTAATTTGAGTTATAAATACTTCACCTTTCGAAGTATTGAGGGTTGTTGATCTTCACACCCTGACGCTATCAGACTGTACTATTTTTGAAGAGATCTGCCATTAATAAAGAGGAGGCACTTTTATAGGATTCTTGCGTGTATTTACTGGTGATGTTTATTCTCTAAGTTGAATGTTATTCTTGCTTTGTGATCATATTGTTTTCTGAAACTAATCTTTAAGAGTAAATTATGTTGTAGGATTTATCTTAGATACCCTGTTTCCGACTCGTAAGATTTTAATGTTTATCTTCTGATGTTTTCAATTAAGAAATTCTTAATTGCTTCTTAGTTGAATTTATCTTTCTCATCTTTTCTTCCGTCCATCATTTAAGCTACTAAAAGATCCAGTGAGTATATTATCTCACCCTGTGAAAGTCTTCTTTTCTCGTCTCTGGTTGTATTTCATATTTAATTAAATACAGACCCCATAGCCCAATGGAGGTGTAGACTGTCTCAACCAATTCAAAAACACTTTGACAACAAAACCTACAGATTTCTTTACCTAGCCTAATATCTTAAATTGGAAACATAGCTAAATCATATAGAGAGATCCCTCTCTGAAGCTGGAAGGGCTAGATCCCAGCTTTAAAAGTGGTTGGATAAAGTTGCCTTTGTAGATTTCTTCTGTTTCGAACTCTAGGAAAGTTACCAAGTGCTAGCATAATGGCGACTCCACTGGGGAAGAACTAAAAAATGATAATTTCACGTTTTCTTTCCTCTAAAAAGAAAGTTCAAATTTAAGAAGAAAGTAATGTTTAGAGGTTGATCAAAGTTTGTACATATTATTTCCAGACTCACAAAACTAAAAAAAATAAAAAAAATATATATATATATATAAAACCAAAAGAGTTCCGGCTCCAAAGAAAGTCCACACTCGATCTCATCCCAACCCAGAACTCGCTATAGTGATAGATAACCCCGAACAGTTGCTCAGGCGAAAGACCTTAGCTCCCGGTTCAGTGAGTCATACTCCCCTTCATAAGTCTCCTTCCTTTCCAGAGAAGCCGACTGCCTCTAAAAACCTTGACCTCGATACCTTTCCACAACAAAGTCTGGTCAGAACATGGTCTGACAGCTTTGTGACTGAAATCATCTTTGACCCAACTGTTCTGCAACCCTGAACCCTTGAATTTCAGTCTCCCATGACTAAACCACAGATCACTCTCTCAGTACTATCCAGTCCCTCTTCATCCTCGTCTTCAGCAGCTACCTCGCCAACCATCTAGGTTGTCGTCCCACCTCCTCCACCCATCATGGCAGCTCGATATGATCCTTTGGTTTTGGCTGCGCCACTACATGCAATGCCCCAAGACTATCAAACTAGACTTCCACAGTTCGATACAACAGGGCCTTTAAACGCCCAACAACATGTTGACAAAATGAATGATTATTTTGACCTCCAAGAAGTTGACGAAGCTGACGTTCAAATGAGATTGTTCGCCCAAAGCTTGACATGAGATGTTAAGAAATGGTTCAAAGCTTTACCCACTGCCTCAGTCCCTGACCTTGTTGCATTCCAAAGGAGTTTTCTTGACAGATGGGAGGTAAATAAAATCCCTCTCCAGATATTGTCAAAATACGAGACTATAAGAAGAAATCAAGGTGAAACGGTACAGGATTATTGTACCCGTTTTAATAATCTGTACAACGCAATTCCAGCTGAAATCAAACCTCCACAGGGCCTGGCGTTGATAAAATTTCCTGATGGTTTCGATGCCGATATGTCATACCAACTAAGAGAAAGGAATTCTACCACCTTGGCGGACATGAAAAAAAGTGATATAAGTGTGGAGGCCAATCTGTTGGCGAAAAGGGCCCGTCAATGGTCAGAAAGGAGAGTCACAATTAAAGAAGAACCTTCCACGTCCAACACAGATTCCAAATTGGATTCTTTGACCAGAGCAGTGGAAATAATGATGGAAAGACTTATTGTGTCAGACATAAATCCTCCAAGAGAAAACCCACCAGCTCCCCAGGTTCAGAATCCCAACTTCAGGAGAAATCCTCCTTAAATCAGACAGAGAGATCCTAGGGATCAAAGAGAGCAGAGGGGCCCAGATCAGCAGATCAGACCTCCCCTGCAAGAAAACTATGCTGATGAAGGGGGGGAAGTGATTGAGGAATTGTAGGACACTCACATCAACCTCATGGGCATTCACGACAATGAATCTATTTTCCTTACCCCAGAAGAGCAGGAACTCTTTCTTCTTAGTCAAACCAAAGTAAGTGAAGAAGCTGAAGATGCAGACCAACATGCCTTTGAAAAGGCTATTTTGGAGGTACACCGTCAGTACAATCTGCGGAGTAAGAAGACGGAAGGGAATTCCCCCAAAAAGACGACTGAAACACAGAAGGTAGTCGAGACCAAGAAGATCCCTGAGCCATCTGCCGAGAAGACTCCCGAGAAGACTACTACTGGGAAGACTTCTGAGAAGAATAATGCCGACGCTCCCGTGAAGAAAAAACTCACCATTCTGAAAAGGCCATCACAGCCCGAGGTTTCACCTATTAATCCACGAAATACTTCTGAGCAGAAGAATATGGTGGACCAAACAGAATTGATGAGTCAAGGCAGAGCTTCTACACCCTTTATCCTAGAGGGGGAATTGGCCAAAATAAAAATTCCCATCCCACTTACAGAGTTGATGAACAGAGGCGGTTATCGTTCACATGTGATTAAAGAACTGGCCATTGAACTTGACATAGGCATGAAGGCCTTAACCATTGGATCAACAAGTCATTCAGACACTGTGAACCTTACTGATGATAAACCCGAGCTTCTTTTCGGACCTGAAGTAGATGGTCGAGACAATACTGGTGAGGTCGCTCCTTTATAGATCAGTCTAAACATACACGACTTGATCTTGCATAATGCTATGCTGGATTCGGGTGCCTCCCATAATTTGATGCCTAAAGCAGTAATGGAAAAACTGGGACTGGAGGTCACCAGACCATACAAGGATTTACACTCATTCGACTCTAATAAAGTTAAATGTATTGGTTTGATCAAGGACCTATGCATTGCCTTGGTTCAGATTCCTGCGAAGAGCATGGTAATGGATGTGGTGGTGGCAGACATCCTACCGAAGTATGGAATGTTGCTATCTCGGTCTTGGGGGGCGAAGTTGAAAGGAACCCTGTAGCTGGATATGTCTTATGCCACTATCCCAGTGTTTGGGCAGTAGAGTAGGTTGTACAGAGAAACATTGATGAAGTACATGGTCAGTAGCAAAGAGAAACCGCACAATTATCCCCTTTACTCTGCACATTCCAATTTATATTCGTTTATCTTGTACAATGATGGTGACACGGGAGAGCAAGATACTCAGCTGGTGGAAGACACATCTAGTCAAGATGAAGGCCCATAAAGCATTGAGGTAGCAAAGATGAAGAACGTAATAACTGAAGATTTACCCGCTGATTTTTGGAGTATGGATTTTGATGGAGCCGTGAGTAAAGAAGGAGCAGGAGCAGGAGTCTGGCTGCATAATCAGAGAAACATGTATTCAGAAAACCATTCTTACAAACTAAATTTCCAATGTGCTAACAATATTGCTGAGTATGAAGCTTTGATGCTCGGTCTGAATCTTTTGAAAAAAGTTGGTGCCAAACAGATAATGGTAAGAGGTGACTCTGAATTGATAATCAAGTGAATCAAAGGTGAGTATGCTGCTAAACACCCACGTCTTAGAGCTTATAGGAATGTTGTTCTTGATGCTTTAAGGTGTTTTACTGAAGTTGACTTGCAGGTAATGCCTAGGGGACATAATATTCTGGCAGACGGATTGGCCACGTCAGCAGCCACCTGTAAGATTCCTTTCCGCCTGACTCACCCTTATACTGTTGAGGTGAAATACAGACCGACAGTTCCCGAAAATATCATGTATTGGCAAGTATTTGGTAATGATGACCAAATTGAGGACTTTCTGCAATGCAAAAATGATTTTGAATGTACAAATATAGATTTAGAGAATGAAGATGAAAATGTAAATAGTTCTGATTTTTTATTTGATAGTGTAAATACCGTAGATTCAGGCGAATTAGGCGATGACGAATTGGATGCTGATTTTTTACAGTTGAAAAGCAATGTTTTACCTAGAGGTCTATTTCCTTTAGAGGACTTGTTCGATTCTAATGATGTGGCCCAAAAACCAAAAATCGAAGCCCATGGACAAGAGGTAGAAGACTGTAATATAGGGACTGAAGAGAAACCTAGGATGGTCAAACTATCTAAATCATTACCCCCAGAGCAAAAACTCAAATACATTGAGTTGTTCAAAGAATATTCGGATGTCTTTGCCTGGGGCTATGAAGATTTGAAAGCCTACGATACCAACATCATACAACACAGGATTCCAATAAAAGAATATCAAAAACTGTTTAGGCAAAAACTTAGGAGGATAAATCCCAAGTTTCTCCCTCTGATAGAGAAGGAAATAAAGAAAATGTATGATGCCAAGATCATAGTTCCGTTATGTTTTTCCAAGTGGGTCTCTAATCTGGTCCCTGCACGTAAGAAAACCGGGGAAATTAGACTCTGCATAGATTTTCGAAATCTGAATAAAGTCTCTCTGAAGGATAATTACCCCTTACCAAAAATGGACTACATCCTGCAAAGGGTGGCCGGGTCCAGTTGAATTTCTCTGCTGGACGGTTTCTTGGGTTACAATCAGGTCTTAGTTCACCCGGAGGACCAAGACAAAACCGCTTTCACCACACCATGGGGCACTTTCATGTATGTGAAAATGCCTTTTGGTCTGATGAACGCAGGAACCACATTCTAGAGGGCGATGGATATCACCTTCGTGGAAGAATCAGGCAAGTTTATTGTCGTTTATCTAGATGATGTGATAGTGTTTTCCCAATCTGATGACGAACGCCTAAGACACCTCAGACGAGTCTTCGAGAAATGTAGAAGGTTTGGGATTTCTTTAAATCCTAAGAAGAGTCTTTTTGGGTTATAAGAAGGAAAACTGCTGGGACATATCATCTCAAAGGAAGGAATCAAAATAGACCCTAGCAGAATAGAGGCCATACTAAAATTAGAACACCCAAGAAACCTCAAGGAACTACAGTCTTTTATCGAAAGAATTAACTTTCTGCGAAGATTCATTCCCAATCTGGCAGAAATCCTTAGGAACATTACAAACATGCTTAAAAAAGATGTAAAAATAAAGTGGGACTCTGAGTCCAGACAGTCCTTTGAACAAGTCAAACAGGCCCTAACAGAGGCCCCAATCTTAATCAGTCCTGATTTTACTAAGGATTTTTATCTCTTTTCTTTCGCCTCTGAACATACTATAGCAACGGTGTTACTGCAAAAGAACAGCGAAGGGTATGAACAACCCATAACTTTCTTTAGAAAAGAGTTAAGGGATGCTTCTCTGAATTACAAGATAATGGAGAAACAAGCTTTTGCTTTGGTAAAAGCCATAAAAGACTTTAGAGTCTACATTCTTCATTCCCACACCATAGCATATGTTCCCAACGCGGTAGTAAAAGACATTTTGAAACAGAAAAACCCTGATGGAAGAAGGGGAAAATGGATTGCAGTCATTTTAGAATGTGATATAGAGATTAAGCCCACGAAACTAATCAAAGGTCAAGGCCTTGCTAAATTAATGGATGAATCTAACTTCCATGCTCTTAACATTAATTTTCTATATGTGGCAGATGAACAGGGCAAGATGGCGACTCTAAATGTGAGAGAGGTATTTCTCAACTCCCCATGGTATGCAGACCTTATATTCATTTTACAAAATTTACAAGCTCCCCCTGGTTTGACTAAGACTAAAGCTAGATTTTTAAAGTTGAAAGCGTTGAAATTCTGTATTCTAGAAGGAAATTTGTATTGGAAAGATCCTGCAGGCATTCTATTAAATTGTTTAGTGAAAGATGAAGCTGATAAGGTGTTACAAGAGTTTCATGCAGGAGAATGTGGTGGCCATTTGAACTGGAAGGTCACAGCCAACAAAATACTCAGAGATGGATTTTACTGGCCCACCCTGTTCGTCGATGTGCATCAGAAGGTAACAACATGTCACCAGTGTCAACTGTTTGAAGGCAAAAGGAAAATCCTTCCTCTACCTCTGAAACTGATCTCAGTTGAGGCCCCTTTCCAGCAATGGGGGCTCGACTTCATTGGAGAAATACATCCCCCTTCTTCAGGCCAACACAGGTGGATTCTTACTGCCACCGATTATTTTACCAAATGGATCGAGGCAGTACCAAGGAGGCAAGCCACTGACTCTGTTATTATCAAATTCCTTGAAAATAATATTTTATCTCGTTTTGGTTGTCCTAGAAAGATTATAACTAACAATGCAACTGCCTTTCTGTCGAAGAAACTCATAGATTTCTGCAACCAATATCTCATTGGTTTGGGGCATTCCACAACCTACTACCCTCAGGGGAATGGGTTGGTGGAATCTTCAAACAAAACTTTGGTAAATATCATCAAGAAAACATTGCAGGAAAACAAGAAATCATGGCACAATAAGTTGGTGTTTGCTTTATGGGCTGACAGGGTGACCACCAAAAGGTCAATTGGTATGTCACCATACCAGCTGGTCTATGGTACAGAGGCAGTTTTCCCCACCTCTTTAAGAGTCCCTGTCATGAAGTTGCTTCAAGATGTACAAGCTGAGCCAAATGACTCACAGAGAAGAATCAACCAGATGATCCATTTGCAGCAGACTAGAGAAGAAGTTTTCAACAAGACTCAGGTAGTCCAAGGAAACATCAAGAAAATCTTTGACTAACGAACCAAGGAAGATAATTTCGAATTAGGAGATTTGGTGCTAAAATGGGATGCCAGAAATGAAGACAAGGGAAAGCATGGAAAATTTGACAATCTGTGGACAGGGCCATATATGATCCAAGCTTTCAGGGGAAACAATGCGTTCTTGCTAAACAACGCTGATGGGTCAGACCTGCCAGGAGCACCTGTGAATGGCAGAATGCTGAAACATTATGTCCCACCTTAGTAGAGATCCGAGTTTTCATTCTTCATTGTATATACCATCTCCATTTTTATGTTTCACCTGCATTTTCTGAGTGAGGAACATTAGTCAGTTGGTTGAAGCCCGAAGAGAAGGCTCTAAGCTGCTGACCATTGTTTTTCCAATTTTTAAGAATAAAACCAACGAAGGATGCTAGGCAGAAATTTTTAGAACTACAGGAACCAGGATTCTTGGCACTTCACAGGGAAAGTACCATTCCCAGGTGGAGCCGCTGTTATCACCCGATAAGTTATGGGAATCAACTGGTGACTAGGATATTATCTGTCTCTAGTATTTTTGTTGACAAATGATTTTTCATTCTGCAAATAATTTGAAAAAGAAAAGAAAAAAGAAAAAGAAAAATAAAAGAAAAAAAGAAAAATAAAAAGAAAAGAAAAAAGAAAAGAAAAAGAAAAGAAAAAAGAAAAGGAGAAAGAATAAAAAGAAAAAGAGGGCATAAAAGAATTGAAATAAAATCCCCATGCAATAATAGTAACTTGGCCATACCTTTCAAGCATGGCCAAGTTCTTTTTAAATTTGATGTTGATAGGGTAGTGAATGATTTGGCTAAACAGTTTAATCTTAGCCAAAGTGTCTAGGTTAGATTAGTGAATAAATCTGGCTAGACTGTCTAATCTTGGTCAGATAGCCCCAGGGTAGAGTAATTTCTTAACCCAACAGTTTAATCTGGGTTAACTGTCATAGGAAACTAGGTTAGGACATAGGTTAGTTGCTTTATTGTTCCATTCCAATAAAACCAGCTTGAGGTCAAGATTGCACCATGTTCCAAATGCTTAAAAGATAGTTGGTCGAAGCCCCATGGTGGTGTATTTTTGAAAAGTTGGGAAAAAACCCATAAAATGCAGTTATCCTAAGTTTTCCCAACACATGTGCTTTTCCGCTCCCCATTTATGCTCCCTACACATTTTGACGGTCTAGATCGCGGCACTCAGATCTACGACACATAGAGCATTCTGGACCCCCCCGACCGTTCTGTTTTTAGCCCGGGGTGGGGGGTCCATAGTTGGTAATAATACTTGCGCAGATCTGGATGGCCCATAGACGAGCGCTCAAATCAACGATCCAGATTGGATTCCGGAACCCCCCGTCCGTTCTGCCTTTAATGGAAGGGGGGGGTCCGGAATGAGTGATAAACGACACGCTAAGATCCACGGCCAGGAAAAAGGCGCATAGATCAACGACTCTAATTGGATTTCGGACCCCCCCTGATGATCTGCTTTTAACCAAGGGGGGGGGGTCCGGAATGGTTATTCTTCTTTGGCGGGCCCCTTGTCATACATGGCGTCATCCTATTGGTCCCGAAGTCCCATTCCCCATCTGCTCTCTGACAGCCCCCATCACTCATGGACGTCATCTTCCACTTGTTCCACTTGCTCCCGAGTTATGTCCCATCCCATAACTGCTGTCAGCCCCTTACCCCTTTTCACTCATGACCAACCCCTTATTGCGACTTTCACCTCTAATCCCTAGCAGCCACGTCACCCGTCCGTATGTTTTGGCCATCGTCACCTGCCATCTCACCCCCATGCGTCCCGTTGTCCATTTATTACTGGATAACATACCCGTTATCCTACTGACCTGTCTCCCATGCCCAACCGACCCCAGTTTTAAATAAAACTATCGTTATTCCCCCTTTATTCACTATTCACCCATCGCACCAGAAAAATTTACCTCTTGCTCCTCCATTACATCCAGTCTCTTTCATCCATAGTCAGTCGACCCCACTAACTTTGTGTTTATTGCAGGTACAGTTGTAGAGATGGCACCAAAGCCCAGACCAGTAGAAGGAGAGGAGAACCCTTTTCTCCCGCCTCCTGTCGACCTGGACAAGATCCCATTGGTCGACAAAGACAGATTGATCACAGATATCCAATGCGATTTTGATTTTTCAGACCTCCAATCATGGCTTAGGGAGGTTTTCCTAGACCAAAGCGATGAAATTGGACTCTGGGAGTCCAATTTACCCCTTTACCTTTTTCCCAGATCCACCACTTTCCCGAATTCGCCTTTAAATGCCGAGCTCATTATATTCCTGAACAGAGGGCCATCGTCTCCTCATCTAGAGGAACCCTGTTCTTCATCACACCTGAATACATAGACCAAATGATGCAAATCCCCCGTGCTGATTCTACTTCTCCTTTCAACCTAGAAATCCTTACAGAGTTGTATCAGAAGATGACTTTTCCCCAGAGAGCTCAAATATTCGAGCTGTTCCTTCCCACCTCCGCTCAATTCCCTTCCACAAATCCCCCTTACCCTTCATCCATGTTCTCCACCAAGGGAAACTAGGTCATTTCCTCCCTTTGTGCTCTGTTAGGGTACTATTCCGACCAGTGGGTAGATGAGCCCATTCTAGGTTTTCTATCCATTTTCTCCACTGATGAAAAACCCACTACACAGTTTTATTTCAGCACCTTCTTGGCCGACAATATTCACGAACAGTTCATGAATTTTGGCACAGAAGGCATGTTCAGATACTCATCTATATTGGCCTACATGTTTGTTTTCTATTAAGCAGATAAATTTAGTTTCTCTATGCAGAAAATGGACGCAGATGGAAGGTCTCATCCAGTCACAGCATGGACCTCTTTGTTGAAGCATAACTCCACAGAATACAGCTTCAAAGCATTCATCAATCTGTTCTACCACCCTGTGGTAAGCATGTTGAGCGGCAGGCCCGAGCCTAGAATAAACGACGAAGTCCAGAGAATCCAGCATCTCTCGGATAACACAAAGACCTGGGATTGGTACCTGTATCAAAACCACACTGATATCAGAGTTTTCGGGTGCGAGTTGGCGCCCTACAAGCTGCCCAAATATGTCCCGGTAAGAATCTTTGCTTTAGAATACATAAGGCAGATCGTGAATACAGATGATATTCATTTCGTATCTTTGAAGAAGAAACAACAACTTCGAATCAAGGGGCAAATTTGATCCTTCATCTACAACAGTCGAGGCGCCGGGGAAGAAGCTGACAGAATGTTGAAAGAAATGAAATTCTTTATGAGTTTCCCATGGCACTATGATCCATGCAGGATCATTTCAGAAATGCCGGTGAATAATAAAAACATCTCGTATGTTCACGAGTCCAAGCCCGAGATGGAAAAATTCACCAATCAGACAGTGTGGGTGCCTGACACCTTGATAGAAGTGGAACAACAGGTTCCCCCGACCACTGTGCCACCAACTACTACACCCCAAGTCCCTAAAGAAAAGAGGCCTCGTCAAGACTCATCTCCACCTATCATGGAGGTATCGTCCGAGGATTTCAAGTTACACACTAAGAGACCCAAGACAATGTCAGTTCAGGTTCCAACTAGAGAAAAAGAGGTTCCACCTACCACAGTGACTAAGTCTGTGGTTCCGCCCTTCGGATCGATCCTTCATAAGGAAATCACCCCAGTAGTACCGAAGAAATCCACAGACTCCCCGCTGGACACTCAACCAGGCAAGACTGGGCCCAAATTGAGCATTTTTGAGAAGTACGAGCTGATTAAGAAAAAGGTATCAGACCCTTACCAGTAGTACTTATGCTTAATTTCAGATGCAGACGTCGACTGCACAACATATGATGCTGTCTGCATTTGACACAGAAAAGAGTAGGATGCACATGGCCTTCCTCCAGGCGCAGGTACCAGACCCCAAAGTGATTACAGACTACAAGAGGGCCACCTTCGAATTCCAGACGAAGGACTTGCACCCTACAGATCAGATGGATCTGCACAAGCAGACAGAGGAGATGGTTTTCCATACATTGGCGCACGCTTCTACCTCTGCAGCCAAGTTGCAGGTGTCGCTCAACAATTCTCAAATGCAGCTCAAGCTGGAGAAGATATCGTCCTTTGCGAAGGACAATAGAATCAAGACGTTGGAGGAGCTGGTCCTCAAGATCGACTATGATCCTTCGAACGTCAAAGCTGAAGAGGAGATGATAAAGAAGAAGAATGCAGACATCGCTTCCTTGAGGAAACAACTAAAGCTCCCGCCCACAGAGGACTCGCAGGCGAAGGAGATAGCAGAAAAAGAAGGCGAGAAGGACAAAATGCTCAAGTTGCTCATGGAGCAGAATGCGCAGCTCAAAGAAATGGACGCTGAGATGGAGAGATTATTGAAAGAAAAGGAACAGATGAAGCCAATGGAAGTCATTCCATTGAGTGCCATTCCGATTTCAGGAGCAATCACAACAGAAGTAACAACAATTCCATCCACAACACCAGTAACACCACAAGAGGGGACAACCGATCTCGCCAAATCCATGGAAAAGATGAAACTGCAAGAGACAGAAATCAACAGGCTTAAGAAGGAAGTTGAGAACCTCTAGGAACTCAAAACTTCTTTCCAGACCAGTCTATCCAAAGAAAAGTAGGTAACTGAACAACTCAAGAAGGAACTACAGCAGCTCTAAAAACAAACGGTGGTAGGGAAGACTTTGGATGAGGTCAACGAGAATGTATGAACAGACATCACAAAGTCCATAAATGAGATATGGCCCATGATCCAAATTATGGTTGAACAGAATGAGTTGGTCCAAAGGAGTAAATAGGCCATTGAGAAAATCAGAGTAGAATTGGGAGATAGACCAACTTAGGCAAATGGCATCATCAAATTCTTCAATTCTAAGACCAGAGAAGAGCTAGAAGAGTTGAAGATCGAGGACATAACAGAGACCATCCTTGAGGTCAAAAGAGTTTTGACCAAGAGAGGATTAATGCTTCAATTGGAAGAAAAGGTTTAGACCATGGACCTAGGGGTACAGAAATTCTTCAGCAAGACTGAGGCTCTCCAGAAGAAAGGTCTCCCCGGTCTGAAGGTTTTTAATGATAAAATGATGACACTCCCAGATTACAAAAAGAGATTGTCTGAAGTGTCTAAAGACAGTTCAAAGTTTGCTGGCATACAAGGGAGCATCACCGGAAAAGCATTCCTGGACGCTCTTTAGTTGGACATTAGTATCCAACATGAGATTCGATACATATTCCTCACTAAGCCCACATTCGCCAAGTATACGGAAATGGACGAAGTGTATCGGAGACTGATCAAAGTCACTGTGCCTAGTCATCTCAGATGGGAGGAACTCTGCGATCTTCTTGATTAACAAATGAGCTGTCCAGGTCTAGTCACCTGTCCAGTCAGATGAGGTGGTGCAAAGGCTTCATCAACGGTCTACCTTGAAATTTCGCGTTCAGTTGCACCAAGTCATCAAGCAGTTTGATTAGTTAAATTAGTTAGGCTAAAAATAGAATTAGCACGTCCTGATCAGTTATGACAGGAACGTTTGTAATTTGAGTTATAAATACTTCACCTTTCGAAGTATTGACGGTTGTTGATCGTCACACCCTGACGCTATCAGACTGTACTATTTTTGAAGAGATCTTCCATTAATAAAGAGGAGGCACTTTTACATGATTCTTGCATGTATTTACTGGTGATGTTTATTCTCTAAGTTGAATGTTATTCTTTCTTTGTGATCATATTGTTTTCTGAAACTAATCTTTAAGAGTAACGTATGTTGCAGGATTTATCTTAGATACCCTGTTTCCGACTCGTAAGATTTTAATGTTTATCTTCTGATGTTTTCAATTAAGAAATTCTTAACTGCTTCTTAGTTGAATTTATCTTTCTCATCTTTTCTTCCGTCCATCATTTAAGCTACTAAAATATCCAATGAGTATATTATCTCGCCCTGTGATAGTCTTCTTTTCTCGTCTCTGGTTGTATTTCATATTTAATTAAATACAGACCCCATAGCCCAATGGAGGTGTAGACTGTCTCAACCAATTCAAAAACACTTTGACAACAAAACCTACAGATTTATTTACCTAGCCTAATATCTTAAATTGGAAACATAGCTAAATCATATAGAGAGATCCCTCTCTGAAGCTGGAAGGGCTAGATCCCAGCTTTAAAAGTGGTTGGATAAAGTTACCTTTGTAGATTTCTTCTGTTTCGACCTCTAGGAAATTTACCAAGTGCTAACACCTAATAACCATGTCTCTGCATATTCATCCTTCTTGGGCTCACCATCAAATGTAGGAGGTTTGATTTTGTTCATTTCTCCTTATAGCGCATCCACCCCAAATGTCCTCTTATGCTTCCTAACAAGGGATATACTGTGTGCTCTCCTAGTGGAATGACTTGGTTAGTGATGTTGATGTCTGCCAACACTTCTTGTTCTTCCTCTCTCATCACGAGACCTATGACCTCCTGATTTGCTTGAGTCATTCTCCTTATCCACATTGTTTTCTATTTGGTCCAAGCTCTGGATTAATTTTCTGTTGAAATCCTCCTACTGGTCCTTGGCTTTCATAAGCCTTCCATTATCATATTTATAACTTTGGACATCCTTTTGCAAATTTTTAATGGTCTCTACCAAGTTTGTGCTTTCTTCCTTTCCTTCTCCATGTCCATTTGAGTTTGTACCTTCTTTTCCCATATTGACATCCATCTCTCTGATCTCATATTCTTGTTAGTAAGCCCCCTATGTATCTTCAATGATTCTGCAGTTTGAACTGATCCCGTTATGATCTAACAGTTTTTAACTCTACAAAATGTGTAGCCAACATAACCTGTTAGGCTAATTGATTTATCAATCGCATGAAAATATGAACAATTATGATTCAATATTGCATAAGAATTCAATGTTTTGATTTCCCTAGATAATGACTATCGAGATAAATTTTTTGGGTGAATAATTTTATTCTACTGTTAAATACCTTTCCAACGCCTGCTTCCATCCCCAATTCCGAGTTTTGACCAGAAATCTATGGTTATTTGAAAATTTGTCCTTTCTGTGAGGGGAAACCTTGTACTAGTGATCTTCTTCGGAAGCCACATTAGCTCTTGGAAGCATGCTGAATCTTCTATTAAGGTTCACAAGATCCTGTAATTTCCCTCAAATGCAGGTCCGTACAAATCAGAAACCTGCGAGCTCCTTCTCTAAGCCATTTTCTCTCTTAAAATCAATTTTCAGGCACTAGCCCCTTTACTTCAGCCCCAAACTCGTGTGACCCTGGGCTATGACCAAGCGCTTAGTTGAAAGGTGATTATCTGGAGCTTCAGAGCTCCGATGCTACGAAACTTCAGGCTTCAGAGGTTTCTCCCTCAACACACTTCAATTCCCTCGAATGCCGAATTAGTGAACTCTCGAACATACACTTATCTGAAGATTCGAGCTGGTTCTAGTTCTTCAGAACTTCGAGCTTCAGGGGTTTTTCGAATGCAACACAACACTCCCTCCGAACACCGAAGTGGTGAACCCCCAAACAGGCACTTCTCCAGAGCTTTGTTACTCTGGTGCTTTGGAGCTTCGGGATTCAAAAGATTTCTTAACTCAACACTACAATTCACCCAAACGTCGAAGTGGCTAACTCCCTAAACAATGCTTCTCCGAAGATTTGGGATTCAGAAGTTTTGACCATGCAAAAACATGTATCGCCCGAACGTCGAATTGGTGAACTAATCCAACTCTCTCTGGCTCCAAAGCTTCGAGCTTAAGATATTTTTCAACAACATACCCTAAATCACCTGAATGCTGAATTGACAAATTCCTGGAGGCTCACAAATGAATGATTCACACTCCCAGTCGAGATCTACAGTCAATAGGAGCTCCAAGACTTTGGGCTTCGAAAGTTGTAAGATTCCAATGCGCGCTACCTCTCAAATTTCCGAATGCTGAATTTGATATTAACGACTCTAACTCCTCCTGCAACCGGTGACTGAGATATCCTCCAGAACTCCGGGTTTCGAGAGTTCTCACTGCTGATAACAACCAACCCCCGAATTGCGAAACACCGAATTGATGAAGGGCATAGATCCATGGTCAACGTGTCCCTAATAATGAATGACCTATATTTACTTATGGCTTTAGGACTTCGGGTATTTTCACACCTGAACACATTTCACCCACGATCCTCTCGATTGTCGAACTTCCAGACACTAGCTGATATTGTAACACATGTCTTTTACAACCAATGGTCAGGATTCACTCCGAAGTTCGGGACTTCGGGCCTTTTCATGCCTAAACACTTTTCAACAATAATCTTCCAGATCGTCAAACTTCCGGACACTCACTAATCTGCTGACACCTGTCCCTAATGACCAATGTCTAGGATTCACTCCAGAGTTCGGGACTTCGAGAGATTTTCTTCCCAGAAACATAAGAACTTGTTTCTCCTGGAGTGTCAAACCTTTGAATTGCCATGAAATCTAGGGCTCATGTTTTCCTATGTGTAGATCCAATGGCTGGGATTTGATATTATCACATTCCCTTCTCCTTTGGTCTGTGGTTTGATCCAATGACCTAGATCTATGCTCGACCAATCCAACGACTGACACTCCTCAGAGTGATCTACGACATAGATTCAGTCCAAAACTTAGGGACTTTGAGGCTTTTGTCTCTCTTCCAACAAAAAACGAAAAAATTCTAGAGTAGCAAAGTTTGAAGGACTTTAATGATTAACAGTCGCACATCTTCTCCAAATTTGACGACTGTGAGGGATCTATCTTCTCCCAAACAAATCCAAGGGTCCAGATCTAGTCTTGCGACCCAAATCAACAGTTGCTATGGTTTCTTTCCTCCACTGGATTTCTCGAACTGCTACACCTCATGATATTTGGAACACAGTCCAAGTGCTCTCTCTGCACTTTCCTAGCACCCAGGGATGCACTGCAACTTCAAAACTCTATGAAATTTTGCTTCAATTTCAACTTGCTCAGCCCATCTAGGCTCAGTGTTGAAAAATTGAGCTCTGATACCATATTGTAACCCACTCGACCACCCATGCTGAGTCGCATCACTAAAACTTCTTTTGCCAACAACTCTAATGCCAAAATATAACACACCCAACCACCCAAGCTGGGTCATGCCACTGAAAAATTTCGGACTCTATACAAATTTTTAAACATATATAAACACTTTGAGAAAATACCTAGATTCATACAAAATAACAGTAAAAATACACAAACAACTCACACAGGCAAAACCCATGAAGTCAAACACTTAAAGAATAATGAAACAAGTAATTTAACACATAATTGATACTTATATTTGATAAAAGATCACCAATCATGTGCATACCTTCCACGATCCTCCCAGCCTTAGACCACACTGCTCATGACTCTCAGTAGCGGGTCACCCCCAAGATGGGACTAAAATCCACTCGGGTAAAGGGATTCGTAACCAGGTTGATGTATCTCAGATAGCAAGAACAACTTCGTCAGGTGCCAACTCGAACTAACAACTCACAATATTTCGTTCCCCACATGCATGTCTCACCCGAGAAAGTGTGTCGCTTCTCTGCTCAACAATCCTTCAACTACCCCACTTCCCTTCTGGGGCTTTAGTAATGTGTCGGACAATAAGTCTTAGAGGACTGTAGCTACAGTTGGGCACCTTTAGGAAATCTATTCTCAACAATTCTCTCACCTGGAGAGAGTTGCTCACGGGCCTGACAACCCGCCTATTTCGTTTCCCATGGGCCTGAAAACTCGCTTCTTCAATCCAACACTCAAGTTAAGCAAGTACAAGTACACGTGATGGCAACAACATCGTTCAAGTAATGTGCAGGTGATGGCAGCAATGGCCGTCAGGGAAGGTATATGTGCGCTGCTCCTAACAGGAAGGGTAAGAGTTACTTATGAAGGAGTACGTGCAAGATGGAGAGGTCAACATGATCGAGAGAAATGGAATGAAGGACCGAACGAATGGCTCATGCACTAAGCTCAAACTCTTTGCATGTAGGTACCAAATTGGACACTGGTCAGGTTGATAGTCAAATTGGCCCACTTTTCCCCATCCCTAGAACTTAGGATAAAACAATTATCCACACCTTAGTCTTTAAGAATAATATTATAATATTCCTTTGGAATTAAGCCTTCTATATTAGCCCCCTTTCTAGGATCTCATCCCCACCTTTTCCCTTCCTAGTGGAGTTTAGTCCCCCATACTCTTTTATAGTGGTTGGTCTACACACAATGATTCATTTTATTAATTATATGAGTGTTTACATATACAAAAATAGGTTTACTAGCCTTTATCATCTAGGCTCTTCGACCAAATAATCACATAAGCCTTTTGTCCTATAATAACCTGACTCATTAGCCTATAAAACATATTTACATTTACAACTAGGGCTCAGTCTTGGGGTATTACATTAAGTCTCATATATTATCACTTAAATGGGATTTTTTTATTATGCTTGGGAGATTATTACAAAGGGTTGAGAGATACATAGACTAGATGTATTGTTTCTCAACGACATTACAAAATTGCAGAGGGCAAGGCTCAGAGACACCTTCACTTAGAGTGAACAAACATATTAAATCCTTTGTCCAACCAACTTCAATCAAGCTGCCTTCTTCGAGCTCTAATTTCTACTACTATCACTCCCCACTTCTCCTTGCATATCCATGTTGTGTCCTCTTCATTGTAGCTCTCATTATTTTTAATGGGCTGATGTTCAAAGGCCAACTGTCACAACTATTCGTTTCACCTTCCCATTGTGCCAGAAGGACAAATAAAATGAAATAAAACAAAACATATTTATTTACAACATTTACAAACATTTTCCAAGATCCAATTTGGATAAGGCACATAAGAAGTTTATTTGCATGCAATACAAAAAGGCTATGACTAAATTTGAAAATAATAACAATAACTTTATTCCAATTCTGTAACACTAATAAAAACCAACAAGAAATATAGTTCTAGTTTAGATCTTATTCTGACTTGTAAAGATTGAATTCATCTAAATGGCTATGACAACAAATAAGCCAACAAGTTCAAATCTGTTATATAATATGTCTAATCTTAAGGTTTATAGTTAATTTGTAGAAATAATAACAATTTGATCCTAAATTGGACAACAACAATAATCAACACATAAAACCAGATTTGATAAACCCT
Organism: Picea engelmannii; assembly: GCA_009831015.1. Classification (NCBI taxonomy): domain Eukaryota; kingdom Viridiplantae; phylum Streptophyta; class Pinopsida; order Pinales; family Pinaceae; genus Picea; species Picea engelmannii. The sequence goes on along the minus strand of ML784116.1, from coordinate 247,571 downwards.
TTTGACTTGTAGGAAATAATAGACATAGGTTGATATGAATATTGGCATGTAGATCTATGTGGATGTGGACTTTTTTTTTGACCCCACAAATTGTTTGGATAGTCCTCACAACCCCATGCACAACAAAGAAATGCCACAATACCCTTCTTCTGATACCCACAAACAACATGAAGAGTTCAACCTCTTCTTAAAGCCCCACGACCTGTAGGACATGGCCCTCCTTCTAGTTCCACTAATTGTAAGTGTATAAAACGACCCCCTTGAGGATCCCATAGAATGCAGATGAACAATGTGACCTCCTTGAGAATTCCATGAGTTGCCAAATAAGGGAATGTCTCCTCCTTGAATGCCACAGACTGTTGATTCAAGGTATAAACCTTGTTAATGTCCCCCTAATTGTATATACATGAGTTGGTACCCCCTTGGAGATGAATGAAGGTGAGTAAACGATTTGATCTATAGTGGGACAACTTCAACAATCATTAATAAACCCTGAAAAATGCCCACGAAATTTGAAACACACAAGATTTAGCAAAACATTTCCAAGAATTCTATCAATCCACACGTTTTAATGAAGGATGGATCTTCTTCCTTCAACAATGAACACCTATGAGAGATCTGATTGATCTCTCCAACTGATCAACTAGGGTGGATTAGTTTCACCATTGAACCTAATCTGCTCAAGTGTTTTAGGCCCCAAATCCAAGAAGCTACAAGAGTTCTCCAAAATCTATTTTGATAAAATGATCATTCATAATGAAAGAATGAGCCCCTAACTCTTCTTTATACCCTTTTTTCCCTTTTTCCTCTGATTTGAATAATATAAAAGTGACTTTTTAATTTATCTTTAATATTTCCTCCAAAGTCACTTTATAACACCCTTTATTAATTTAATTACTCAATATCATTTTCAAATGTTGTTTTTTTTTCACTCAAATGACATTAAATAATTAAATCAATTAATTCCCTTTTTACCGACTATAGACTACGGGAATTAGATAGGCTATTGAGTCGTCTTTGTTATCCCCTATCCTAGGAATAACTAAGGAGATCGTGTCTCAAGGCCCACAGGTTCTAGACATGGAGTGCCGAGAGCTGGACAACCTAAGCATGGCCCAAGAGGGTCCCTCTTTTATTCAAGTACAGTCCACATATCACCAAAAACATCGTCCATCACACTAGCCTGGTTCGAAGTGGCAGTGGGTCTTTCTCCATGAGGTAATGAGTCTGGGTATCATGGTATGTATCACTCAGATTTTTTAAGCACTTGAACATGTTGTATTGAATCCTTCTTCATTTCATGACGTTTGCTTGGAAATTATGCTCTTTGCCTTGTTCAAACCTAGGAGGGTGACAAAGTGTCCTAGTGAGTTGATTTCCCTTTAGGATGGGTGTTGGCACAGGAATAGACCCAGGGTTCAATGCTACAACAATGCACCAACAAAACCCTAACTACCGGCCCTCTCGGCAACACCTGCGAAGAAGATGAAGTCTCACCCGAGGTAGAGGCAGGGGTGGTTATAGGAATCGAGTGTCTGCAACCTTAGCTGGGACATAGATATGTGATTACAACACCTTAACAAAGCACTAGGTAGTTATAGTTCATTAGTATTCAACCCTAGTTTATAATGCAACTAAACCCTAACAACAGATCAACGCAGTATTTATACAGATCCAATAAGCACTAAGCATACAAACATAGATAAGATCTAGCATTCATTCACATTATTCAACACTAAGATATCATATTAGATTAATCTAACATACATCAACACACTAAGCATTTAACAACATAAACAAGAGAACAACCATAAAGAACATAGCAATCATGACGCAGGATATACGTGGTTCACCCCCACCCCGGGGCTATGTCCACCAACTCTTCTTCTTTATTTCGTTCTGTCAATCTTCTACATGCACAGAGGCATGATATATTACTCCGCAGAGGACATAAGATCTGTGCACCTCGCTAGATCCTCCTTCCCTGAAGTACAACACAAACCCTTCCATAGTCTCTTACAATCACTTGCACTTAGCTCTGCAAGCCTCACACAATATGCACAAATCAATTACAATTACCACTTGCACTTAGCAATTAACACTTATCACTTAGAACATAATTCTTCTCTTCTTACATCACCTAACTATCTATTTATACATTACAAAATGGGCCTAAACATGGGTAAACCCATGGGCTGACATCCCCATTCCCATTACATAAGCCAAAAACCCAAAAATCCCTAAAAAGGGGCTGAGATACCGCGATCTCTGCTTCGACTTGCGCTCTATCTTCGACAGCCTGTCGAAGTCCCAAAAGTAGGTCAAACATGACCAAGGATCCTCCAAATTTGGTCAAGGGCCAACAGGTCCCCAACACTCACTTGTGACTTGTCTCGAGTCACTTTGGTCTGGGTAGTTGTGCTTCAAAAGCTTCAAGCTGCTTCGACATATTGCTGCACCAATGCCTCCTACTCGATGAACTCTTGGATGACTGTTTCGTTGACAGGTCCCTCTAAATGGTGTTCGACTGCAACGACTACTTGTTCCAACTCTGTGCCTCAGCCTTTAATCTCTTCAAACAATTGGCAAGCTTCATCTTGGACTGGTTGGAGCCTTTGGGTCACTTCCATGACTTTGATCTAAATGGTGTGGAACTGCTGTTGAGTAGTGAGATGTTCTTGGGATCACTTCATCCTTTGAACTGCTGACATGAGCTTCAACTATGCCTATACTGTTGCTTCTTGCTGCATTGCCTCCTAGAGCTATGACTCTAGTACCTTCAACTCAGTATCTTCAGCGAGTAACTCATAATTCTATGCAATATGAGCACTTAGCTATTTGCATTCTAGAGCGAATGCTCTGATCCTCTCGACTGCGCTCCGGGAAGTGGCTTCTCTTTGATCTCACACGTCCTATGGGGTACTTGGCATTGTTCATAGCTTGAGGTATGTGATTCTCTGTTGAAGTTGTTGGATAGCTTCCACAAGATGCTCTACTTGATGTTCCACCGGGTCTTCCTCCTTTTTCTCTAAGCCTGTCACAGAGCAAAGTGCTCTGCTGACTGCTTCTTTTAATCCCACCTGCTCTGCAAGAAACTACTCTTTCTCTTGCTGGATCTACGCTTTCGCTCCTTCAAGCTTAGCTTGGAGGGCAGGCTTCTATTGTTGCGCAACTTGGCGTTGCTCTATGATTACTTTTTGTACTTGGTTTAGGGCCTTTGTGGCATGTTTGGTTTCTTCTTGTGAGTGACGAAGGTGAGCTTCGGTCTCATTAGCTAGTCTACGGAGTTGGGCAGGCTCATCTCCCAACTCAGGTGCTTCTGTCGGTGGGTGCGTAGTGGATACTGCGTGACTGGATTGAAGGGCCTGTTGTACCCCTCTGAGTTCAACCTCGATTCTATCGTACATCTCCTCCTGCTTGGCTTCATGTTTCTGCAAGATGTCCTGCGAGGCATCTGCTATAGCTGCAATGATGAAGTCGAAGTCATCCACAGTGAGAACAGTTTGCATTTTAGTCAAGGTGGCTCTGGATTTATTTCGGGAAGTGGGTTTCGTGGGATAAACCTTTCTTTTCTTCAAGGGATAAACCTCATAGTAGGGTACCTAGGCGATGTTACTTCGCCTTGATTCTGCTGGTCCTCTTTGCCATTTGTATCCTCTACTTTGTCATCATCCCCTCGTCCAGGTGATACTGAAGCAGTTCCTTCCAATGCGTTGCTCAAGTTCTGGACCTCTTCAGTCTTCTTCCTTTTGTTGGGTCGAGGACAATCCTTTGCTTCATGAGTGGTCTTAGGGATGCTGATTAGTTCAGGGTTTGACATTTCTGTGGGGTCTGCGGGGATGAGGATTTCTTTTGAGCAGTCCTTGGTGATCTCTTCAAGGTCATCCTCTGTGAGCTTGTAGTACGATTGAAGCTCTTCTTTGTGCTCATCTGTGCAATCGGTGATATAAATGAAGTGCCTATCTGCACAAAACTTCATGAGGTATCAGAACTGATGAAGGGTGTTCAATGTCATGCGAGGGAAAACTTCGATAGCCCTCTTCAGTTGGAGATAATAGGTATGAAAGACCATGTTTGACTGCCACTGTTTTCCCATATCGATCGAGTACCAAAGCATAGTGAACTTCATAGCGAGTGGTTCAAATGACTCAATGTCCAGGAAGGTCGCACCTTCTGACATTTTCCAAGCGGTAAATGCGACGAGGGTCAGGAGCTAGATAAAGTGGAACTCATAGCTCTGATCCTGATCTTCGCAGTAGTCTAATTCCAACTGGTTGACCAAGTACTTCACCCAGTTCATCTGGAGTCCTTTATACACATTTCCCGGCTAGGTTAATAACGAATCCTGTGACTTGAGTAGGTCGATTCTTCCTCACTAGCTTCCCTGCGATCAGCTAGCAGGCCAAGCACATTGCGCCATTTTGGATGGAAGCTACCTTGTAGCCTCACATTTCCTTTTCTACATCACCGTAAGTGTCCTTAATTATCCGTGCTAGGGCACAGTCGGAAGCCTTCCCTGGGTAGAAGTCTTGTGGTTCAGGTCCTTGCATGCTCAATATGATGATCCTATGGTTCATCGTTGGATCGGTTGTAATACATATATCTAGCCATAGGTAGCCTCCATGGTAACATGAGAGAAGGAGATTAACACAAGCGTTAACCTCCTGGTGCCTTCCAAAGTATGGGATATTCATCACGTTCAAGAGGGTGGATTGCGTAAGGTTCATAGTCCATGGATGTGGGATTATTTTTGAGTTCTTCCCCTTCATACTTGTCAGATAGTTGTAAGGAGAAAGAATGATATAATTCTTTCGGTCACCAAGGTTGAGGTTGTTGAACTTCAACGTCGCAATATTATCTAGCTGCGTTATGACTGTACGTATCCCCTTCGGAAGGTACGCAGTAACCATGGTGTAATCAAAGTCCCTCGGGACACTGTCACGACTCTCGCGTCGGCCAGAGGTGGGATGTAGTTGGGTAAGATGGTCGGGATTAACTTCTCGTTTGCTAGATCATCTCTGTGCTTGGTTCTCTTCTGTGTTGTCGATTGAGATGGTTCGGATCCGCGAGAAGTCGACAGAGAGGCTTTCACTCCTCACATCGATGAATCTTGAATTCCTGTGGATGTCACTCTCTCGGCCATCATATCAATTAAAACTTCCTCAACTGACTTATCCACATCATCGAGCTCATCCGACATGCACGCTCTCAATCGAACAACTCGGGTGGATGGATGAGTACTCAAAGCAATAGAATATGTGTCGATCTTACTAATCACAGTGCGGTAGCAATGGGTTCTCTTGTTAGATCTGATACAATTCGCAAAAGTGTTCTCGGTGCAACAGTCGACGAACTAAGTAGACACGATGTAATAGATCTTTCCAATGGATAAGAAGCTTTCCATTAATGCAGTTTTGTCCATTGCAACACTGTTCCAACGGTCCAATGGTGAGATTTTTGATCATAACTATTGTTCTAACTGTTCTTTAATGTTGGTCCAATGGTTATAATGCTTCCAACAGTCATATCACTTCGCCATGGCGAAGTGCCACGAGGCACTGTTCTGATATCCCGACGAAGTTCCAATTTTTCAAATCTTCCTTCCTCGAAGTTCCCTCTGGGCCCTTCTATAACTTTTCAACCTTTGCTCTCTTCTTACTGAGTTTTCTAGCCATCTTCTCAGTGATATTTGTCTCAATATTCCTCTTTCCATTCTGATTCTTTTCTTCTTTTGGCATAGCAGCTTCGCATTGTTGAGATTATTTCATAGGATTAGAGAGTAATATTGCTTCTCTATCCTCGGTAGGTGCTCTACTCGTCTATGAATCTTCTTCAACTTCATGATCCATGTTTCTGGTCCTAAGAAGCTTCGATCTGTTTTCCTATTCTGCAATCAAGTGTGCTATCTTCCTAGTCATGAAATCTTTTAATTCTTGCTTTTTCTGTTATAGGGCCTCCTCTTCTTTTCTTTTGGTCTGATCTTTCTCGATCCAGGTTTTTCCTAATAACATAGTAAATGGAGCGTTGTTCTCAATGAATCTAACAACCTAAAAATCTTCCTTTGTAGAAGATCCATGAGCACTCATAGATACCTGGGTGAGTCTTCCACATAGGGTTATCAACTTTCCCCCGAATAGTCCTATTCCTCCCAATGAAGGAGTCATATCAGGATTTTATAAAGCTTCCCAAGTTATTTCTGTCATGATATTTACCTATGTTTCCTCATTCAGAACACAGTATATGCTGAAGTATCCTATTCTTGCTTCTATGCATTCTTTTTCTTTGATGATCTCTGATAAGTTGATATCCCTGTGATTATTTAGGGTTTCTTTCATTTGTAGCAGTACAGTCTCTGATTCTGTCTGGTGTTCTTCCATGGTCTCAGTTTCGTGAACTTCCTCAAGGTTTTCTTGTCTCATATTTATTCCATCAAGCTTAGCAATCATTCTAGGGAAATCTAAAACTTCATGGTCCATAGATTTACAACAAAGACAACTAGGTCTTCTTCTAGAGAATTCCTTATCAAGATGTCCCAGTCTTATGCAACTATAACAAAGGGTTAATCCTATTTTTTTCTTAAATGATCCCCAACCTTTCCTGTACTGCACACTAGGATCATAGTATCTAACCTGAAAAAAATTCTTTCTAGGATCCTACATCCATTTTTTAGTCTAAACATTCTTTCTATGCATAGGAATAACATATCTTTCATTATTTCTATCAGATCTACTCATATCAAACCTTCTCTCTTCTAGCCATGCCCTAGTTTTTAGACTAGGATAACATTTATCAAACATACCTAGATTGATACTCTTGAAACAAAAATTTCCACTAATCTTACTTTCAACAGAGCACAAAGCTTTCAGATCTAAAACTTTTCACTATTCTTACCTTTATCAGAGCACAAAGCTTCGATATCTTACCTCTTTTCTTTGGATCTTACCTCTCTTCTTAGCACCGAGATTTATAGGTCAAGTAGAATATTACGCACTAAGACAACATATCTACGCACAAAACTTTCTTTCTTTCCTTTAGTTCCCAGCAATCACAGTTTCAGGTCTCGACAACGGAACCATTTATTGGCATAGGAGCAGACCCAGGGTTCAACGCTACAACAACGCACCAACAAAACCCTAAATACCGACCCTTTCGACAACACCTGCGAAGCAGATGAAGTCTCACCCAAGGTAGAGGTAGCGGTGGTTGCAGGACTCCAATGTCTGCAACCTTAGTTGGGACACAGATCTGTGATTACAACACCTTAAACAAACACTTAACAGTTATAGTTCATTAGTAATCAACCCTAGTTTATAGTGTAGGTAAACCCTAACAACATATCAATGCAGTATTTATACAGATCCAATAAGCACTAAGCATACAAACATAGATCAGATCCAACATTCATTCACATTATTCAACATTGAGCTATCATATCAGATTCATCTAACATACATCAATGCAATAAGAATTTAACCACATAAACAAGAGAACAACCATAAAGCACATAGAAATCATGATGCAGGATATATGTGGTTCACCCCCACCCTGGGGCTACGCCCACCAACTCTTCTTCTTTATTTCTTTATTTCTATCTTCTACATGCATAGAGCCATGATATCTTACTCCACAGAGGATGGGAGATCTGCGCACCTCGCTAGATCCTCCTTCCATGAATTACAACACAAAGCCTCCATAGTCTCTTACAATCACTTGCACTTAACTCTGCAAGCCTCACACAGTATGCACAAAGCAATTACAATTACCACTTGCACTTATCAATTAACATTTAGCACTTAGCACACACTTCTTCTCTTCTTACATCACCTAGATATCTATTTATACATTACACAGTGGGCCTAAACATGGGTAAACCCATGGGCTGAAATCCCCATTCCTGTTACATAAGCCCAAAACCCAAAAATCCCTAAAAAAGGGTTGAGATCCCACGATCTCTGCTTCGAATTGCGTTTCATCTTTGATAGCCCGTCGAAGTCCCAAAAGTAGGTCAAACATGACCAACGATCCTCCAAACTTGGTCAAGGGCCAACAATGGGTTTCTATTGGGTGGATCTTTGAAGAGTCATCATTTGTTCCCTCCATACTTACCACTTTCCATCTTTATTCCTTCCATCTCCCCTTTCTTTTTGGGCATTAGGATTGGCCACAGTAGGAAGGGTTGTACCTTACCTCATGGGAAGAAGGGGATAAATGCCTAAAGAGTAAAAGTAGTTGGCAAGAGTTAAAAGCCAATTTTGAAACTGTCAAGATGCTTCGTCCAGGGATCCCTAAGAAAGCGGTGAAAAACTTCTTAGTAAGAAAAGGGGACCCACAAGATAACATGAACACTTAAGGTACTAGTTGATGGATAGGAGGTCTCATCACGAGCTGGCCTATTATGACCATAGACATGTAACGGTTTGACATTACCACCTGTTATCACTCCAAGAAACTCTTTGGGGTTGTAGGCCAAAGATGCTTGGTAACTCAAGAATATGGTAGATTTGCTATGCTTGGAACAATGGGATAACTAAATGACTAATGAAATGGACAACTCATCATATATTCGAATAAGACAGTGCTTTTAGAAATCAATAATAAGACAAGATAGTTTAAACAGGGGATGAAGAATACTAATCTTGATAACCAAATACAACTAGGTGTAGGGTCAATAAAAGATAGCAAGAAGTCCTTCAATTCAAGTTTATGAGCTTAATAAAGAGATGGCATTCTTGAGAAGCTAAGACAAACTGAAGTAAAGTACATAAAGATAAGATGCATGAGCAATTCTGATATTGAAGACAAAAGAAGACTGTGATTCTATTATCAAATAAGAGTCCATAACAGTAGCAAAATGTATCCAAGATTGAACCCCTATCTCTTAGAAAAGATAGACATTTATATCCCTTTACAATCGGTTTTTTAGATCCTGAAAATTTGGATCTGTATCTAAATATAGAAAATAAAACTAACTAAATACAATTGATAAGCAAAGACTAGTTCCTAGAACTCGAACTGTCTTCTATGTTGATCTTGACATCTATACTTCATCACCTTTAGGACTCTGTTGTGTCATGGAAGGGTAAAGACACCTGTCTTCTATAGCTGGACTCTTTTAATAACATAACTGAAACTTTGGTTGACCACTTTAGCATTTGGTCTCAAAATATCCACGAATCTCTGATGCTGGGTGTTTCTTGATCAGGTGGTTAATCCTTCGATGCTCTCAAACCTTTTTTTAAATACTTCAAAATCGCCTCGCTCCAGCTTAGCTTTCCAAAAATTTCTTTCTGTACTTTCACCAGCTAATTCACCTTACAATCTGCTGGTTAGCTGGTGAAAGTTTTGCTTTTCACCAACTAACTGGTTGTAATTTTACCCTTTGCGTTGGTGAAAGTTCTGTCTTTGGCCAAAAAGGAACCTTTCATCTCCAAAATTGTTGTTTTGCCAAAAACTTAGTGTGCCTTTGATTTTTCTCCCTGCATATTCACAACAACCTGGGCCAACACCTGTAGATCTGGATGTGAATTTCTCTTTTGCTTCTATTTCTTAATTTTCCTCTTAAGGCATTTTGCTAACCACCACAAACTGTTATAGTCTTTGGTTATTTTCTTCTTTCTCTTTTTGTCTTTGACACTCTCACGAGCCAACTTCTCAAATGATGCATTTGTCTTTGCAAAATTGTCAGATAGGGATTTGTATCTTGCCTTGATTACTCTTTCCAAAACCTTCTATTGTGCAATCACCTCTTTCAGTTCCTTAATTTTTTGTGATTTCTTTGACTTCTTACTATTTGATGTTTCACCTTCATCAATGGGAGTAAAAGTCTCACAGTCTTGTGCAATTTCCATGGAGTGTTCAGGACTTTAATGGCTGGACTTTCATCTTCTTGCTCTGGCTCTGTTTCCGAGTCTGTGTATGGAAAATTGAGAGTATTTGTCTTTTTTACTATAGGCTGCTCTGAATTGGTTTAAAAATCTAATTTTTTCTTTGCTCTTTTAGACTTTATGCTGGAAATCCTGTCCTTTGGTGGTCCTGGAAGAGCTCTCCTTCTCCTTGAGCTACTATGAGGAATTATCTATTTTTTTCCAGTTTTCTTTTGCTCATTCATGGGTTGAGTTTGGGTCTCAAAGCATTCCCAAAAAAGAAAATGTTGCCAAGTCCTTCCTCTTTGTCTCAGTTCTTCTAGAATTATCAGTTTGATCAAGCCAAAATGACAAAGGGTGTTTTTTATGCTTAGAGGTTCAGCTCTAATCTTTTTACATACTTTGGTTAGGATTTTGTGAAGGAAGAAAGGTAAATTCAGGAGGGTCTTCCCTGTGAAATGATCTAAAAGTTTGAAATGATATAACATTAGCTTGTCATACCTGCCTTCTGAGGTGATATTGAGTTGAATGCCTTTAAACAGGTCCCGCCATTCATCTTCCAGATGAGAAACTGGCATGCTTTTCTTCCAGGTGATGTCTCTGAATTCTGCCTTAAGGTATACCCTAAAAATCAAATTCTTGGTTGTTGTTGTCTTAAAACAACTTTGGCCTGATCTGGGTAAGCTGGTTGCTGTGGCAATGGCAGCTTCATCGATTATCATTTCTGCAGAACCCACACTAGCTCTATTTCCATCATATGATTTAGCAAATGATTTAGCTGTCGTTTGGTGGCAACCATTTTGTAACCTTTCAACATAACTCATGAAGCCTGCGTCTGAGAAATGTTTTTGTACATCTGGATGCGACTGTAAGAATGATAGGCTATCCAATTCTTTCCTTAGCAATAAACCACTTCATTTCCTTTCCATCTGTGACTCGAACCTTGGATGTTTTGCAGACAGTTGTCACTATGATTTCCTGATTGAGCCAAGGTTTTGGCGTTGGTGAAAACTATCGGTGTTGCCAATTCAAAATATGGAACCATACCATATTACCTGCGAATCAATGCATGTTTTAAAATGAGTGTTGAATTTGATGTCCCTGAGTGACTTGTACCTCCTCTATCTGTGATGATGAATGTGAATTCATTATCTCCAATGCTCTAAGTGCTGGAGCATGCAATCACTAGCATGATTTTCCATAATATCCGATCAAACGTGCACAACGGTATCATCATCATCGTTCGCTTCGACCAACACCTCATAATAATTATGTGATGTGTGTCGAGCGTGTCTTCTTTTCAATTTATGGAATCGTGGAAGAAAAACACGTGTTTCTCACTTTCACCAGCTAGCCTATCTGCGGGAGAGTACTCCTTAACTGTTGAAACCCGCTGCTTTCACTAGCTAACATCAACCTTGCAACATGCATTAGCTATTGAAAAGCTTTTCACAAAATTTTATAAAAACAACCTTTATGGATCAACTTATTTCTAAGGCATGAATATAAAACCTAAGTTTTGACACTAGAAGAATCTAAAAATAAATAGAGAATCCTACAGATGACAATGTTATCACCTACAAAATGAAACCAAGTGACTGATTCATTTTGGGAGCTAACACCACCTATATGGTCACCAAACCAGGGTAGTGGCTCTTGGTGGCATAACGAAGAGAAAGGGGGTCTCATTACGTGCCAACCTTCTCATTTCCATGAATTGATTTGTGGATGACACTAGCACCTCTAGTCACCAATCTAGGACAATGACCCTCAACTATTCCCTTGTAACACAAGAGAAAAAATATCAAAAGAAAGAAATACAAGAATAAATGGTAATTAATAGGCTAGGAAACAATTGCATCCATGACAAAGTGCAACTCACCCTCCACAAAGGCACCCACAGATAAGACTCTACATTTCCTTGTTATCACATGCATCCCATGCCCAAATATTTACCCCATGCCACCTCATACACTTGCATGAATTGGACCAAAATCCACTTGGGAGACACCCCAAACTTAAGGGGGATTATCCCAATAGGACACCCTGAGACCCTCTCCAAACCTAAACTTGTCAAATTGCATAATGTCTTTGAACATTTGTTTGGGGTTAAGGAGAGTTTGATGCACATCTTCTGTTGATTTAATTATTTGATGTGATTTACATGCTATTATCCTTGTGACTTATGAACCCCTGGAGGGCGTACTTGTTGTCTCTACAAGACCTTGCCAAATGGACAGATGCACATGAGGGAATTATTAGCTCAGACCTTCATTAGGGCTCAAATCTCACAGATGGACGTTGAAACCCCAACTAGGGGGTAAGAAGAGATTGAAGGCTTGCACCAGAAGAAGGAAGGATGTTACCTTTGGAGTCACCTTGGTAGAACTAGACCCAGTGTATCATGCTCTTCCCACCTAAATGTTGGCCTTTGGAGGCCTTGGACGTCACCCATGCAACCCTAGACATCATCTACATGCTGTGGTTGTCACCTTGGGGGTAGTCCTGAGGTTATTGACACATGTGGGCATGGATTCTGGCTGTTGGAGGCCCAAGATTTCACTTCCTGTGCCCAACATTCCATGATGGAGGTCCAACATCACCCTAGAAGGGCACGCCATCACCCTTAGGAGGGTCTTTAAATGCGAATTGATTTTATTTTGTCCAGATTTAATTTTTGTAGGAAACTATCTAGGTCGGCCCTGATTTTTTGACCTAAAACTTAATTAAGGTCAAGTTTTGCATAAATAAAGAAAAATTACATTCCTTTTTTAACACAAATGGTCATTGGACAAGGGCAGGTCTGAACATTCTCCCTAGTTGGATGTACTTGGCTGAATTAGTGAGGTGTTACTCTTCTTGGATGCTTGTTTTAGCACTTGGATCATCTTTTTGAAGTTTTATGGTGATGTTGCACGGTGTATTCATGATTATTCTTGGTGCAAGTAAGTAAAATCTAGATTTTGTCATCTATTGAATGGTTAATGGTATGGTTTTATTTCCTCATACAAGATTATGAAATTTCATGGTGTATTTAATTCTTGAAGTAAGAAACTTAGAGTACTAACTTTCTTAATTTTTATTTGCCTAGCTTCATAAACTGATCTAATAATTAGTGAAACCCTAGGGCCCTAAAGTGCTAGCTCCCTTGAGGTATTTACTTAGTTATTGTACTCAAGATACTTCTCATCCACAAAATCTTCAAGAGGAAGGAGGCGCTAGGGCCTAGAATTGCCTACACCCTAGCTCACCTCCCTTCTTAGGGTCAAGAAGCCTAGGAGGACTTGAGGTGATATTCCTCCTAGGTCTTGGTTTTTCTTGAATAGTGTGCATTATCATATGTTTTCAGCCTTCAAAGAGGCCGCATCCTTAACTCCATCTGCCCCTAAAAGGCACCAATCCTCTCCTCTTACTTTTGACAAGACTACCAATCTCAACTAAATCTTTCTACTTTATACTCTACTAATTTACTAACCTAGTCTAGACTACTAATCTTAGAGCTTTTTGATGCTAACATCATTGTTATAGCCATTAGTTTGCAACTTTACCAAGCTTGTTAACCAAGAAAACCTATCCAGAAATTGCACAAGCCTAGGCCCTATCATATTAAGGCTTTGAACTATCTTTTTTTGTCATTTTAAGTGCATTTCTGAAGCTATTGTTTTTGTTATAACTATTGTTATAGCCAATGTTTGAAACCAATATAAACCTACTGATTGTCTTATAAACTGCCTAGAAAATTGTACTAGGCAAGTTGTTATCATTTAATGCCAAAATTGTATGTGTTGTTGCCTCATTAAGGTACTTTTTTCTGAAGTGTGTTACTGTTGTCATAACTTATCTCTATCTACTATTACAATTATCATTGGCAGCCTGTTTAAATTCAATTGTTGGTTGATACATTTAAATAAATCACATGAGACAAAGTAATATCATTGATGCCTTTTAATACATGTTCACATTGTCTACACAAGTGTGTTCTTGTTGATATAAATTGTAGTTGTTATTATTTACTCAATGCTATCATTTACTTGTCATTATTTGTATACACAGACTTCCAACATATTTTTACAAGTTTACTATTTTGTTGAAGCATTATTATCACTTGTTATTGCCTTTAATGTTTGATGTTGTATTGGTAAGGGGAAGGTACACCTTTATATTCTTTTTGCTTCATCCTTTCAAGACTAAAACTTGACTTGAGTGACCTAGAGAGAGGGGTGGTTTTCTTACTATTTCTTTACCTTCAGCAACCCACTAGGTCTAGGGACGTCTCCCTTGGAGTGAGTCTTTCCTCATCCGAAAGAGAAAGTGATACCCACTTGGGGTGACAGTGACATGGCTACCTCCTTGTTACGCCAATCTAGGCCTACTTTCCTTTAGGCTTTGAGAAATTACAATTTGTGCGATAACGGTCCTAGAGTGATCACTCAGAAAGGGACATTATGTTATGAATCTATTACTTAGGCCACAATAATTGTCAAGAATCATTACCCTATTGGATATATAAATTTGTGCTCGAACATAATTATATGGAGTGAATACACCAGTGATTTTTTTTTTCTCGTTTTCCAACAACTCTAATTAGTCCCTACTAGGTACTTGGAAGTGTGGACAATTATTTTAGAACACCATGAGTTTTGGTTTACCATTGTATTATGGAAATAGTAGCATGAATACAACGATGGATTTATTACTACTATGATTTCTAGTGACTATGATAGAAAATGTAAGTGAGTTGTATGCAATTACACTATTTGGTGGGAGTGAGAAAAACCCTATGACTATCAGATGATTGAGCTCACAATGCCTCAAGGAATTTTTATGTCAAATATTTTATGTAGTTATTTTATCATTTTAGTTATTTATTATCATATTAAAAAAAAAAATAGAACCGAGGAATTTATATTAGATAAAAAATGTAGACAAGATAACAACAAAGATACAATAGAGATACATATACTTCGTGTCCAAAAATTTCAAGCAAAAGTGGCAGCGCCCTGCATGCTAGATACAAAGATCACATGTTTTTGGGAAAAAAGTCCCATTACTTTTTGCAACTTAAATTCTAAATATATTTATAAAATATAATACTTAATAAAATATATGACGACTAATAGTTTCATCCATACCAACATTTGATGGAATAGAGTTTGGCTTCCCAATCTCCACGTCTTCAACAAACCGATGCACAATATCCTCTTCCTTTGTCTCCCAAGGGGTTGAACTCACCAACATTCTTTGGTTGGCAATCCTTGAATAGGCTCCCTTAAGTAGATTTAGAACCATATTTCTCAGCATACTACATTCCGCTTCAAGAGTGGCTATCTATTGTTTATGTTGTACTAATGTGCACATAATTGATGTAAATTGAGAAATAGTACGTTTCTCATTATCATGTACCTTAGTAATGATTGAAAAGATAGAGGTTCTATTACATTGAATTTGATTCTCATGTTTTTGAAACACCCTTCTCATTTCTTACAGTTCCCTATAATTCATTAAAACAAGACAACGACTAAAACAATAACAAACAAAAAACTAGAACAATAAACCTGAACCAAGCGCAAGAAAATATAACAAACTAGACAAATAACCTTCTTGCCTATAGAACCACCTTAAAACGTTTCTCTAAATGTTTTGTAATTTTGGAGCATGGAATCCCTAAACCCAATAGAATACCAAACCACCCATAGACATAGTCCTCGTTGTCTGGAAAAAAACACAATCCACTCTAGGAGGACAAAGACTAAATTCAGTCTAAAAATCACAAAACCCCTTATAATAATGAAGCACAAAGACAAGGTCCCTCTAAAGGGGCCTCTTGGACTAAAATCAACTATACCAAACAAGAACAATACCACAAAAGGCATCAACACCTCTTACAATCCATTGGCCAAAATTATGAATAAAAAATCCATTTTCCATAAAACACCTTCCTCTTTGCATTTGCAAAATTCCACAGTGATAATGATAAACACTATCCTCTAATTCATATTTTTTCTTCACCACTAACCCACACATGTGAGGGGGGTATGCCAGTTGCATTCAATTACTTTTCTTGCATTGGAAATGAGGCCTACAGGTATGAGAGACAAGGATATTTAATGCAATGGTTCAAACCTTTGAGTTCATTGGAATTTGATTAAGGTATTATTGAGAGACCATAGTCCCATTAATCCTAATTAACCCCACTTTTAACTCAGTGACCTCATTAAGATACTTACATGATTGTTGATTGTTATCTCTTGAAACTTGATAAAATATAATATTTTGGAATTTGCCAACCTCCATATGAGCCTGAGCTAGAATAGATGTGTTGGCATAGGGGTAGAACCAAGGTTCAACACTTCAACAATGCACCAAAAAAACCCTAAATACCGGCCCTTTTGGCAACACCTGTGAAGTAGATGAAGTCTCACTTGAGGTAGAGGCAGGGCGAGTTGTAGGACTCAGGTGTCTACAACTAAGCTGGGACACATATATGTGATTACAACACTTAACAAAGCACTTAGCCAACAATATGCATTAGATTATGAGTCCCATTCACATCGTAGATTAACCCTTATTCCAGATCAACACAATAACAATCAAGATCAAGCACTTACAATCACTTGGCACATAACATTCTCTCAGATCTAGCATTTATTCATCTTTACTACAATTAATCACTAAGCAACAACATCAGATGCATTCATCATACCTAATAACAACAACACTAAGAAGATAGACAACATAATTCACATCGCACAAAGCACATCAAGACACATGATATATGTGGTTCAGCCCAGTGTGGGGCTACATCCATCAATGACTTCTTCTTCTTTATTGGTCTTCAATATTCTTACATTCATATGCTCCTGTGCACAGATCCACATATCCACACTCTGTAGAGGACAGGAGATTTGCACGCAGCGCGCTAGATCCTCCTTCCTAGATCAGGTCAAGGCACAAAGCCAACTCCTCGATAGCATAGAGCCTTACTTTACATAATCTGTCTGCACAAAGCCACTTACAACCTCTTTCACTAAGCCAACATTAACTCTTACAACATATGGTGCACATAGCCCACTATCATCACTACTTCTTACATCGCTTCACTACTTATTTATATATTTACAAAAAGGCCTAAACATGGGTAAACCCATGGGCTGACATCCCATAACCCATTACATAAAACCTAGTAAACCCTTTGCTAGGTCCACAAGCCCACAATATGAGTGAGATCCTGCGATATCCGCTTTGCCTAGGTGCTCCATCTTCGTCCAGCCTATCGAAGTCCCAAAAGTGGTCAACCATGACCAATATTTCCTCAAAACTTGGTCAAGGGCCAACAAGCACCCAACACTCACATGTGACTTGTCTCGAGTCACTTAGATATGGGAAACGCTTCTTCAAAGTTCTCGAGCTTAGCTCAAGTTGCCTCGATTTGCTGCTTCGCCAGAGCCTCCTGCTCGGAAAACTCCTGAATAAGTTCCTTTATAACATGCCCTTCCATGCACTGTTCCATTGTCGTAACCATTTGATCCAGCTACGAGCCTTGTCCTTCAATCTCTTCAAAAATTATGCAGAGTTTGTCCTGCGCTGGCTGTAGTCTCTGTGTAACTTCCATGAATCTTCTCTGGATGGTAGTAATCTGATGCTGGACTATGCACTGCTTCTGTGATCTCTGCATTCGCTCGACCATAGTAAGTAGCTTCATCTGTGCTTGTACGGTGGATGCCTGTTGCTACACTGCCTGGAGTTGTGCTTCTAGTTTCCTCAGATCCATATCTTCTGCGAGGCATTCACAGGTCTGCACACTTCAGTCAGTCAACTGTTTACATTCTAATGCGAGGATCTTGATCCTTCCAACTGAGCTCTTATCTGCTTCCTCCCTTTGGTCGCGCACTTCTTGTGGAGTGGTCGACACTGCTTGGAGCTCTAACTTCGTTATCCATGCTTGAATCTACTGAATGGCCTCATTGAGCTTCCCCACTTGCATCTCGACTGAATCTGGTTCATCCTGTGCTAATCCCAACATAGAGCGAAGTGCTTTAGTCAACGCTTCTTTGACTGTAGTCTGCTCTGCAAGAAGCTGGTCTTTTTGTTTCTGTATCTTTGCATTATCCTCCTCGAACATCGCCCTAATATCATCTTTCTCCTTCTCGTAGGCGTTTACACAGGACTGTGAAACTTGAAGTTGCTCGACAACCTCCTCCTTTTCTTGCTTCAAGGATTTTGTAGCCTGTTCCTTTTCATCTTGGACTCACTGAAACCGAGCCTCTGTTGCATCTGATAGTCTTCGTAATAGGGTGGGCTCATCCCCCAATTATGCAATTTTCGATGAAGAAGGCACAGTAGGTACTACGTGGCTCGAATGGATAGCTTGTTGTATCTCCTTTAACTCCTTTTCTATTATTTCATACATCGTCTCCTACTTTGCTCCATATCACTGCAAGATATCTTCTGAAGCATCCTCCATGGTTGCGATGATTAGATCGACATCGTCTTCTGTGAGTGTGGACTTCATCTTGGGCTTATTGGCGCATGCCTTCTTCCTTGCCGAGGGTTTCTGCAGAGAAAATTTCCTTTTCTTCGATGTTTCGGCCTCGGTAAGGGGATCCTTCGACGGTGTAACTTCACCTTTTCCTTGCTTTTCTCCTTCTTCCCCTCCTCTTTCTTGATTTACTTCATCCTCTCCTCTTCTTGCAGGTGATTTAGGCCCACTTTCTTCTGAGGCAGTGTCCTCCTCATAGGTCTCTATAATCTGCACTTCCTCCTTTTTCTTATTTTTCTTCGAATTGCTCTGCTCGACATGCTCGACTCGGGTGACCAAAGGGATTCCAATGATATTGGGGTCATAGAGTTCTTCTTCGTGAACCGGTACAAGGAACTCTGGTGGCCATTCTTAGGTGATCTCCTCCATATCTTTGTCGGTCAATTTATAAAAGGACTGCAACTCTTCCATTGCTTTCATCCCTACATGCAGTGATATAAATAAAGTGTCGATATGTGTGGAACTTTGCTAGTGGCCTGTACTAGTGCAATGTATTCAGTGTCATGCATGGGAATGCCTCAATAGCATGCTTCACCTGCTGGTAGTAGGCATGGAAGACAACGTCCGACTACCACTTCTTTGACATATCATTTGTATACCACAAGGTGGAGAACCTCATGGACAACGACTCCGATGGCTCAACTTCTAGAAATGTCACTCCTTCCGACATCTGCCAAGAGATAAATGTGATCATTTCCAGTAACCAACTGAAATGGAATTCATAGCCCCGATCCTGTGCTTTGTGGCATTCCTTCTCGAGCTCACTGACGAGGTAACTCACCCAGTTCATTTGCATCCCCTCCACACACTTTCCCGTGAAGTCCACTACGAATCCCGTGACCTACGCCAGATGATTCTTTCTTATGAGCTTGCCAGCTATAAGCTGACAATCTAGGTGCACTGCACCATCTTGGATAAAGGCTACCTTGTAGCCTCACTTTCCCTTTTCTACATCACCATAATCCTCCTTTATGCCCTGTGCCAGGGAGCGATCTGAAGTCTTCCCTGGGTAGAAATGATAAGGGTCTGGTCCTTGCATGATTAGTCCTGTAATCAATTGGATTAGTGCTAGATCCACAGTAACACACCTGTTGAGCCACATATACCCTCCATGGTAGCATGGAAAGAGGAGTTTAACGTAAACATTAGCATCCCGATGTCGTCCAAAGTGAGGAATCTTCATCACATTTAGAATTGTTGACTGTGCCAGCTCCTTAATCCATGGCTGGGAGACTATGCACGACTTCTTCCTTGTTGTCCTCATCAAATACCTATGGGGCGCGAGCATGGCATAGTTATTTCTATCGCCGAGCTTAAAGTCGTTGTTCTTCAAGGATGGGATCTGTCCTCATTGGGGTCCAACCACGTGTATCCCCTTCGGGATGTATGCAGTGATCAACGTATACTCGAAGTCTCATGGGATACTGTTGTGGTTAACCGCACCAACCAAAGGCAATGTTATCACATGTTTCAGCAGGGGGGATGTTTTTCCCTTGTTTTTTTCCTCTAGGTAACAAAAGGCAAAGAAAGAGGCTAAAAACCCACTAAATGACACTTATCCTAAGTTCACCAGGGTTGATGTGACCGTTTGGCGTGCTGTGCTAAGAAGCATGTAGATCTTGGCGGCTGAGATCTGAGCACTCTAGATCGAAATTCATTGATCATATTGGGGCCCCAACATGTGCGAATGATAAAAAATGTAGGGTAGGCCAGGTTTGAAACCATGGTTTTGTGGAGATGCTACGTGTCAGTCATAGACACACATCGGGCCCAAAAGAGATGGAGAATCAAACCACTTCTCACAACACCGATATGCGCATGTGCATATAAGACCCTATCCCAGGTCGACAAGTGGCCGCTTTGTCCCATCGGCATCTGTCCCCCACTCCATCTCTCTCCTTTTTCCATCACATCCCCTGATCCCCTATAACTTTCGCTCCCTCACACCTGTCCTCCACTCACTGTCCCACCTGTCACATCTGCCCTTCTCATCTCTCACCACCTATGCCACCTTGCTCCACATCACCTCCATCCAATTACACCTCATCTTTCACTTGTGTGGCCCCCACGCTATCCTCAGTTTCCTCTTCCCATCCACCTTGTCCACCTGGCCATCTCCACGTCTGTTATTCCATGCCAAGTGTGCCAATCACATCATCAGTTTCCACATCCGCTGTTAGGCCTCCTCGTGAGCATCCGACTTAGATCCAGATGGCAGAATGTAGAGGCCGCCAAATTCCACAGGTGCAGTGCAGACTCGGGCCTTCTCGATCCTAATGAAGCAATTATTGAATTTAGTTGGTGGTGGTTAAACATCATTTCCACCATAAATGGAAAGCCCGAGAAAGGACTGTCAACAAGTCGGCCCAGCTACAGAACCTTCCTAAAGCATGATTGTGTCTGACAAGAGCTCGCTTCTGACAGGAGACTGCATGCACAGTCTGCCAGGAAGCATGCAGATGTAATGCCTTCAATATAGAGACTCGAGCACACTTATGTAGTTTTTCTCTGAGTATATAGGAGTCTTCCTCATATTTTGTTAGGGTTGATGGTTGAGCTAGGCTCCCGTATTGTAAAGTTTTAATGAAACTATGGTTCTTCTGGTTACATAAGTCGGTTTCTTTTCATTTCTCTGTGAATGACTGTGTTAGAACACTCAAGAATTGAGGATCCATTCGAGGGTAGTTGTGTTCTTGTGATGTAGGTTTGATCATAATGACACTGAGACCAGTTTTAATCAGTTTCTGTTGCATATTTTCCCTCCAGTGCCGAATGACTCGAGCATGGATGATCCAATAGGGTTGTTGTCATTGAATTGTGATGTATGTTTGATTTCAGTTCAGTGATAATTTCATTTAGTCCCCTGAAACTGTGAACCAAGAGGATCTTGCCTTCTGAGTTTTTTCCTCCTTAGGCTGCTGGAAGACCGGATGTCCATAGCATATCTCTTCATTTTCCTCAAGTTCTTCCCCCTACTCACCCTTATTACAACTTACTGACTGAAGTTAGATTGAGACCTCACTTGCTTATGCATTCCAAACTAGTTTTCTGAGTTAAAGCGATATAATCTTGAGACTGCATCCATTAGACCACCCTTTTAAAACTATTCATTGTGACATACAAACTAATGAGTATTGGGCTTACCTATGCAACAATCCAGAGGTGACTTCTAGTGCTAACATTTCTGGCGCCGTTGCCGAGGATGAATCGAATATTTTCCTTGGGATTGAACGAAAAATATTACTAGTTCTAATGGTGCATCCGAACTTAGTACATCAAGATTGCAATTGTGCACCTGACAACTCCATTGTGGAGATTCCACTGAGATGACTCCAATGTTTCATTTGTGGCTTCCAGAGGCAGACATATGAGGTCTACTCCACAACTGCATTTAGTAACACCTGAAGCTGACCCATAGAAAATTATCAGAAAGGGAAAGGCCCTTCGAGAAGGTACTTCTACTACTGAACCAGGTATTTCTGATGATTTTCATTCTCCTCTTGTAGAAACTCCACTATCTGCTTCTCATTCTACTATTATACCTTTTGTTGGAGTTTCCCGAGCTTTAAATTTTGGGAGTGCTCCTGTTGAGTTTTTCCCTCCTGGTCTGGGATTGGAAGGATAAATCCTTATCACTCCCCTCTCCCCTGAAGTTGTACCGTGGTTTAGGCTCAACACCTCAGAATATTTTCCTACCCTAGGATTTACTACCCCTCCTCATATTATTATTGATGCTACTACAGAAAGGGAAACCTCTGTTCCCTTAAGCCTTGTAGCCTTTTCTCCAAATCCTCTGTCATTTCCCTTTCCCCTTGGAATTTCAGTTCCAGTATACTGTGTTCAAACTCATTCCCCTCCTAATTCTCCTCCACCTCACATCCCAATGACAGGTGCTAATCCTCCTAGGAACAAAATGGATGTCATAGTGGCTGCTAGATATGCCCCTCTAGTTTTACCTCATCCCATGAATTCTCTCCCTACTGGAGATTACCTAAAGTACATGCCAAAATTCACTGGAGAGGAAGACATAACTGATGAATAGAACCTTGCTACCTTCTACAGTTATGCAGACAATCTAAATATTGAAAATGAAGATGTCTAGATGAGAGTCTTTGTCCAGAGCCTTGATGGTGAGGTTAGAAAATGGTTTAGAGGATTGACCCCTAGATTCATTGTTGGGATTGAGGCTTTAGATGATGTTTTCTTGAGGCAATGGGGAGATAAAAAAGATTGTATGTATTATATCACAGATTTTGGGTCCCTAAAGAGAAAAGAGGGAGAATCTGTCTCTGATTTCTCCAAAAGATTCAACAAAATGTATAACAAGACCCCTGATGAGATAAAGCCTACAAAAGAATTTGCCAAAATCACCCATGCTAGTGCTTTTGACCTTGATTTCTGCCTCTTGTTAAGGGAGAGAAGAGCTACTTCCTTGGCTCATATGCAAGATGTATCCCTAGAGGTAGAATCTAATGTGTTGGTAGTTCAAAGACTTATAAATAAATCTGACAAAGACAGAGGAAGGGGGAGATCTGAGGCCTCAAACTCTGGTTCTTCTACATCCCAACCTCAAGTAGATGAATTGACCAAAATGGTAAAGTCCTTGTATGCAGAAATGGAGAAGATGAAATTCAAAGGGAAGCAAGGTTATAAGAATTCCCCAAATGATGATAGCAGAGGAAATTTTAGAAGACAATTTAGTACCCCTCAGATTCTCCCAAGAGAACCCAGAAACATAGATAGGGATGATCAGAAAATCCAAACCCTTCTCCAAAATAACCTTGTCGCTGATGAAGAAAGGGAGGAAGAAGAGATTGATATTGAAATCCATTGTCTCAGAGACACCTCCCTATTTCCTCATTTAACTCAATCTGCATACGAGGAGTCTCTCTTAGACAACCAACTAAATGAGCTAAGTAAAGGGGAAATGACCAATAACAGTACCAATAAATATAGCCTCAGGTCAAAGAAGAAAGAAGGGAAGTCTAATATCCATGATCAGCCTTCCGGAGAAGATACACTTGCCAAAGATGCAACAAACAACAACAAAGAAAAGAAAACTCAGAATCCCTCACCAATAGCTAAAGATCCTATCCGAGAGGTGAGAGAAATTCTAAGTCCCCCCTCCTATTTTAACTTTGAGCATGAAATTTTGAAGATTAGGATTCTTATCCCCCTTTCAGAGCTGGTCAAGCATGAGGAATTTAGGAGATCCCTATCTAAGTTGTTGTTGCCTGAACCCTTGAATCATCCCACAGACTCAATCAATTTGTAAGACGAAAAACCAGCAGTCATCTTAGGTCCCATGGTAGAAGATAGAGATGATTCATCTCCTCCCTTCTACACATCACTGAACATACATGATAAGGTACTGCATAATTGTCTGATGGATTCAGGAGCCTCTCATAATCTCATTGTTATTGGACAAATCGGTAGGTGCGGACACTAACTGATCTCCCTAGATCCACCTAGATCTATAACAAAACACACCAGAACATGATGCTTTCCTTAAGTTTTAGATATTGAATTTACTAACTAAGGAGGGATAGGTGAGATACCATTTAAACGTCGCTTCCTCTCGCCATCGCCATCCTAGCTCCGTTCCAACGCTCATACAATGATGAACATGAAAAAGAACACAACCAACCAAAGTGATAGTAATAGCATAAACTCAATATAAACCTATGTATGTGATCAAGGAATCATACAATAAAACACAACAAGATTTATAGGAAAGAATGATATTACTGTATCATATTAAATGTGAAAGAGAGATTACAACTAGGGCCTTGATGTCGTAATATCCCTTCCAAATGTTCTTCGTTCCCCACACACTTCCACTCCAAGAATTCTGAGAACATAGATCTGATAATATTCACAATCTATCTTGACAAAGAAAATCTCAAAGCCACTCTAACCAAGCTAACAATTCCAAGCCAAATCCAACTTAGCCAATCCCAAAAGCTCCAAAAGCTAACTTTCTCCATGAGAGATCCTCTCCTTTTATAAGTTGAAGAGGATAAGGTGAGGAGGTTAGGATGATCCCACTAAATCATGAAAGCGAGTAAGATCCAAACCATTCGGATGCCACCTCACCATGGAAGTTTCTCCTTCTAGAAGATTCAAGAAAACGCTCATTTTTCCCACGTGTAAGCATTCTCGCACCCTGCCTATAGAGAAACCTGCGAAACTCTTGCAACCCAGCTATGGTGAAACCTATGAGAATCATGCATTATCGCACCCTACCTATATAGAAACCTGTGAACTTCCTTTTTTATAGGGTTTTTACAAAGAAAAATGCAACTTCTTTTCTCAGGAAAAGTTCTTCTCCCTTCTCTCTTCAGGAACTCAGGCCACTGACCCCTCTGAAGGCAACATATATGTTTACATCATTAACGGTCATAGGGATGACAAAAATAATGTGTAATAAAGAGCCCCCCAAAGTATGAAGTTAGAACAGAGTGATAGCTGAAATACTTTGTCGAGTGTGTGCAGGGAACAAGAAACAGTCGGTCGGAAACCTGCCAACAAACAAGGAAATACATTATAATAATATATCATCATTGAGGTAGGCATTCCCATACTTAGAATATGAATGACTCAAAGCACAGATGCCGACATGCAAAGATCCATGTCAAGTAAGACAGGTCATGGCCACCAAACATACAATGTGGATCCACGCCAGTATGACTCAAATCTGAACATAGCCACCAAAAATACACCGTGTATCTATGGGTTAAAGACTCAAATTTGAACATAGCCATGAGACATACAATGTGGATCTATGCAATAGTACAAACTGAATATACTCCAACGCAACCTGAATCTGTCAAAAAAGATCCAGGGTCTTCATCTCAACCACTCTATAGTACGAATCTAACCATGTGAATACATGCGCAGAAGTCGAACATGGTAGAAACCACTTTATTACCAGTCATTAGTGTATACTGTTAACAAGTGCGAGGGAAATCACCATTAATGTCAATGACTCCCAAGGTACTCTAGTACAATCCAACGAATGTGAATCAATGAGCTGAGGTCCAACACTCAACAAAATCTCTCGATCAGGGGTCAATAATGAAAACCCACTGTCAAAAGCAAGGAAACCTGCCGTTGAGGCATGCAAGTTCCAAGGTACCAATTGGTTTTTAAGTCTAATTCCTGGATAATGAGTTGAAGTCGACAGGAAAAGACTCATCACAGGAGGGCCTTAATGTATCCCACATCAATGACACGTAACAAGTAACAAGATTTGATGTAGATCAGAGTAACAAGTGATTCAGGACTGACTCAGGGATGGCCGATGCAATAGAAGGCTTTAAGGACTTCAGAAATGGTCGACGCAATAGAAGGCTTTTCAAGTTGAACTTCTCTTTGAACATGTTGATGACAGAACAATTATCTTGGAAATACTGACTCAACAACAAGGATCACAGACCAATTTGTAATCTTATAGGAGTATGATCAGGAGGAAAACAAATTTTCCAACCTAGACACAAAGCGAGTGAAAGGGTGTCATGTTCAAAAGTGACTCTTTCATGGAATACATGTTTAGACACAATTCTTTCCCAATTTTTCCCCCCACCATTTCTGGAAAGTACCTCTTTATTTTTACGCAAGCTTGAGGAGGATAACATATGCTTGTAATGTAAGCTCATCCTTTGGACGAGTCCCTCAGAGTATGTTTAACGAACCCTAGGAAGGAGTGTTTCAGTCCCATTATGGGTCTTTCGATGTTTGTTTAATGAGTCCAAAGATAGAAAACTCGAAGGTTTTTCATGATTATAGAGTCTGGAAAATAACTTGAAAGAGAACTCTCTCAGTTCCTTTTTCGTAAAGTAGTCTAATGAGACCGAAAAAGAGATAAACTATCGCTCAATAGATGTTTTCTTCAAATACTTTAATGAGCGTGAAAATAACAAGATCGCTCGGCAATCTTTTCATGTTTAGAGAGTCTGAAAAAAGATTAAAGGGAACTTCAGGGGGTTCCTTTTTCGTATAACCTTTACGAGTTCGAAAAAGTGATAAAATTATACTCGGTTACATTCTCACTTATTTACGAGCACGAGAAAGAACAAAGACTAAGCTTGTTAACTTATTCTCATGTATTTACGAGCATGAGAAAGAACAAAGACTAAGCTCATGATTGTTTTCATTTTTACGCAAGCTTTAAAACAAAACCAAACTATGCTTGGGATAGATTTTAGTTTTTACAGAAGCTTAAAATCTAAACAAAACCATGCTTGAACCTGGTTTCATTTTTACACAAGCTTGAACCAGAGGAAACTATGCTTGAGGTAAGTGGTTTCATTTTTACACAAGATTGAACCATATAAAACTATGCTTGGACTTCCCAACGCATAACACATGGATGGTTGGTACTTAGCTCCCAGGTTAAGAAACTAGCGGCTCAACTTCAACATGAAGTCTAGAGGCTGAGGCAAATGCCCCCCAAGCTTCGTTTCATCCAACCGCAAAGGAGAATGAAATGAAGCTTCAAATACTAGACGAAGGACTTGACTCAAATAGAGAGGGGGAAAACTACGCTCAAAGACCTCTGTTTCATTTTTTAACGAGGTTTCTTCAGAGATGCAAAAACTATCCTCGAGTGGTTTAATTTTTTAACGAGCTTGAAATTAGAAAACTATGCTCAAGTCTGGTTTCATTTTTTAACGAGCTTGAAATCTGAAAAATCATGCTCATAGACCTCTATTTCATTTTTTAACGAGGTTGCCTCAGAGACACAAAAAACTATCCTTGAGGTCTTCTTGATCATGGATTCCAAGAGGACAATGCTCTGGAAGGACACCATGTCAAGGGACAAAACTCGATCATGGCTTCCAAGAGGTCTTCACTGAAAGGAAGAAACACACTCTGGAAGGACACCATGTCGAGGGTCGCGACAGGAGTAAAGAGATCAGGCTCTAACAACCCTATTGAAGAGATCACCATGTCAACTATTGGATCTAAGTCATCAGAATTTGAAGCCATAGGTGACAATGCCACATAATTGACCTATGGTGGGGGTGATACCGTCTGCATATAAGAACCATTCAGGGAGGAAATCCAGGCAGGTTCAATGAATGAAAGTTGATCAACAGTCACAACCCATCCATCATGAGGGAAAGATATCACATGAAAAAGAGTAGACACAATAACTTTCATGGCATAGACATAATCCCGCCCAAGGAGTAAAGAGAAATCCAAGGGGTCTTGGACTACCTTGATGTCAATAAAGACATTTTTCCCTCCCAAAGTTACATGAAACTGAGGAAGGGTCCCTAAAGGTTGACTGGTTCTTCTGTTAAAAGCTAACAGATTTTGCGTAACCGGCGCAAGTGGAGGACAACCCAAAGCTTGCCAAGCAATAGAGGACAAAATACTAACAGATGAACCTTCATCTATCAAAGTTTGAGGAATGTCCCGACTACAAACCTGTACTGTAATCTAGAAAGGAATGTAAGAGGGATGACGAGGTCCAGTTAGCACACCCCAATCAAAATGGATGGCTTCATTACTTGGAGGGGGTCCTACGAGAGAAGGAGGAATACCCCCCGACGCGACAGAGTTTGTATCAATTAGAAAGACATGGGCAGTATCGAGTTTACTCTCGAGCGGGAGAGTAGGATCGACCGATGATGGGATCGAAATGACCACTTGGGTTTCATTCTCCAAGGGGAGAATGGGGTCGACAGGTGGAAATGGATCGACCGCTTAGGTTTCACTCTCTATCAGGAGAGTGGGATCGACCGAGGATGGTATCAGATCAACCACTTTGTCAACTAGTTCAACTAAGGACGTGACCAGATTGATGACATGATCAACCGGATTGACCGGTGAAGGGACCAGAGTGATCATTCCATCAACTATAGGGGGGTCAAGAGTAAGCTTACGATAAGTAGTTGGAAGTTGAGGCTATGAAACATATATGTCTTCCAGTAATTTCGAGGCTTCATCCATACGAGGACAAAGGTGAGTGAGATGACTCCCTTTGCATAGCATGCACGGGAACTTGAATCTACTTTTATTCTTCCCAACTATATTTTGACTAGTCAACGGGAAGTCATCAGCATGTTGTTCAGAGGCTAACGACATGGGTTGGTGAGGATGTGTAGACCATACTTCTATAACCTTGGATAGACTAGGGCAATCCTTAATAAGATGGATACCCTTACAAATCCTGCAAGGGTACTTGGGCTTATGAGTTGTTTGGGTGATCTTGACATCATCAACATTCCCAACAGGATTAACAGTAACTGGTTGTTTTCCAACATGTTTAGCAGTGGTTGGAGGTTTTGATCCTTTCTCATTTTTCTTCTTCTTCTTCTTTCTTTTCTTATTCTTCTTATTCACCAGGTTATTAGCTTCAGAACTATCACTCGACGAAGAAGATGAAACAGAAGGTGACCTTGCAAGCGAAGAAGGCGAAGAAGACCTTACTGGTGAAGAAGGTGAAGGATCAACATGAGGTTGATGCTCTTGGGGGGAAGTGCTTATGACCAAAGCACTTACTGGATTCAGGATTACCTGAGTGGAAAACAACCATACTGGTAATCCAATTGTGAGACCTGGAAGGCTCAAAGTAGTGATGTGAGGAGGACCAATGTTTTCATAAGAAGGAAAAGAAAAAGGTTCCCCTGGAGCAGGGGTTCCTTCATTGGTCATTTTGGGAACTGACGCCATTAAAACAAAGATCCAATCTAGAGTCCACTAGGGAGAACAAACAACACACGCTAAAAATCTAGTAAGCAAGCAAGAAAACAAAACCTTCTCACAATGAGCACACTAGTTGGTGATGAAATCCAACATCGCAGGAACAAAGCAAGAAGGGGCTGAGATAGAGCGGGTGGAAAATTTACATTGATGACATGCTTAACGAACTTACACCCTGGTGCAAGCTCCCACACATAATCATGGGTATACCCTCCAAGGAGCCCGATTGAGTTTGGCTAACGTCGATTCCAGGTACCGTGAAGATTTTCCCCTCCGAAGTCACATTCTGTAAAGACCCTAAAGAGATAGGCCACTAAGGTTACCACAAACAAAAATGATGCCTGGGGAAACAATCGACATTCCGACCCACATGCAAGGCCAGGGTATCTAGCCCGAAATCAACTTGAGAGGCTTCCACTCGTCATTGTGGGTATACCTTCAAGTGACCCTCGTAATACGTGCAATCTCTACACCAAGACCAACAAAGTAGGGTGAGTAACTTTGCCAGTCTCAATGCGACCTCGTGATTGACCCTTGTGTTAGAAGGGCTTCCCAGGACAGAATGAAGTAAGTGGATTTAACCGCTCCCTAACTCAATATTCTATGTTTGTTTGCAACTTTGGAAAGTTATATTTCACACCTATTCCAAAGCCCTAACGCTAATCTAATGTAGGTTTGCTACCAGAAAGTATAAAAAATGTCTAATCAGTTTTTTATAAGCCCTTTATTTTATGGTTGTTTTTACTCAAAAGGAAGATGGCGTGGACAATATGGTGTTTTGACCGACTCAAAAATTATGCAAAGATATGAAGATGCAATCTTTTCATTTCGATGAAAGCTATGCTACGAGAAGGAGAAAACATTTATCATTCCCATATGCACGATGTCCCAAAATATATTAAACTCATCAATATCAAGATTCTCAAGAGATGAGAAAAAAGGTACTAAACAAAAAATCAAAAAATGCCAAGAAAGATGCAATTTCGCTACTTCAGATGCAAGGGTGCCCCCAATCTAATATAAAGCAAGAAATTAAATCTTTTTGTTTCAAAATTTTCACTAAAAGCAATAATGAACTTTCTTAAAACAAAGAAACCCAAACTAAAAGTTTTCTTTTAAAGCGAACTATTTAGAAGAAATCTCATCTTTCCTTAAACAATTCTAAAGAAAACACACACTTTGTAATTGAAAGACACTCAAAGCAAGAGACTAATCCTTGAAAACCAAACAAAGCAAAAGTGGCTAAAAGCAACTCAAAGGATGTCAAGCAGACTGTAAGCAGATCAATATAGGCTTCAAAATCTCAATCCAGCTGATCAAAGCAAAACTGGGCCATCAAAAGATGACAAGACCCAATCCAAAAAAATTTACAAACAAGTTCGCAGCCTAGCAATAGAGTACATTGCAAGAATTAGGTATTCTCACAGGCTAGACATTGGTAGGGTGCGAGAAGTTCACACCTAACATAACAATAGGGTGCGAACATCAATGATTCTCGCAGGCCACATAGAGGTACAGTGCGAGAATGTCTGTAATCAAAGAAAACTTTGAAAGGGACATGGAATCTAAGTGAACTTCTAGATCCAGAGAGTCTGGATGGATGTCCCATAGACTCAGAAACCAGAAAACAAGCAATCAAAGGAAGGGAAAAAAGACTAACTAGGAAACAATCCGTTCCCCGTTGGAGTCGCCAATTTTGTTATCGGACAAATCGGTAGGTGAAGACCTAACTAATCTCCCTGGATCCACCTAGATCTAGAACAAAACACACAAGAACATGATGCTTTCCTTAAGATTTAGTTATTGAATTTACTAACTAAAGAGGGATAGGTGACATACCGTTTAAACGTCGCTTCATCTCGCCATCGCCATCCTAGCTCCATTCCAACGCTCATACAATGATGAACCTGCAAAAGAACACAACCAACCAAAGTGATAGTAATAGCATAAACTCAATATAAACCTATGTATGTGATCAAGGAATCATACAATAAAACACAACAAGCTTTATAGGAAAGAATCATATTACTGTATCATATTAAATGTGAAAGAGAGATTACAACCACGGCCTTGATGTCGTAAGATCCCTTCCAATTGTCCTTCATTCCCCACACACTTCCACTCCAAGAATTCTGAGAGCATAGATCTGATAATATTCACAATCTATCTTGACAAAGCAAATCTCAAATCCACTCTAACCAAGCTAACAATTCCAAGCCAAATCCAACTTAGCCAATCCCAAAAGCTCCAAAAGCTAACTTTCTCCATGAGAGCTCTTCTCCTTTTATAAGTTGAAGAGGATAAGGTGAGGAGGTTAGGATGATCCCACTAAATCATGAAAGCAAGTAAGATCCAAACCATTCGGATGCCACCTCACCATGGAAGTTTCTCCTTCTAGAAGATTCGAGAAAACACTCGTTTTTCCCACGTGTAAGCATTCTCGCACCCTGCTTATAGAGAAATCTGCGAACCTCTCGCAACCCAACTATGGTGCAACCTACGAGAATCATGCATTCTCGCACCCTACCTATATAGAAGCCTGCAAACTTCCTTTTTTATAGGGTTTTTACAAAGGAAAATGCAACTTCTTTTCTCAGGAAAAGTTCTTCTCCCTTCTCTCTTCAGGAACTCAGGCCACTGACCCCTCTGAAGGCAACATATAGGTTTACATCATTAACGGTCATAGGGATGACGAAAATAATGTGTAACACTCATGCCCAAAACTATCATGAAGGAGCTAGGATTGGAAGTCACCAAAGCATACCATGACTTGTATTATTTTGATTCAAGGAGGGTGCAATGTCTTGGGGTCATCAACGATTTGGTTGTGACCTTTTTTCATCCGCCCATGAAAAATGTGGTCATGGATATTGTAGTGGATGATGTTCCCCCAAAGTTTGGCATGTTATTGTCAAGATCTTGGATAAAAAGGCTTGGGGGAACATTACAGATGGACGTCACATATGCTACTATTCCTTTGTTTGGGGGGGGTCATAGAAGAATGTACAAAGAAGCTCAGTTGGCCTATATTATTACTGATGAACCTGACCCCAACAACCATCCTATATTTTCACTCGACACTGAGTTGGGGTCTAGTTTATTGCAGTTCACTGATGCTCCCAAGCCTCCTTTAAAACTCAAAAAACAACCCATGGTTTCTCATGAAGTTTCTTTTTCCACCACCTCTGTTTGGAAAATGTTCTTTGATGGAGCCTCCTCTAAGGATGTTGTTGGTGATGGAGTGGTCTTTGTCTCACCCTCTCAAGAAATTATATCTCTGTGATACAAACTGGAATTTAAAGCTACCAATAATGTGGCAGAATATGAAGCTCTTGTTTTGGGCTTAAGGGTTTCAAAAGACATGGGGATCAAGGAAATATCTATGTTTGGAGATGCAAAATTGATTGTTAATCAAATTAGAAATCGTTATCAAGCTAAGCATCCTAGGCTCAAAACCTATAGAAATGAAGTGTGGGACTTGATTGACAGTTTTTTCTTGGCCTTCAACATTTCATTCATTCCAAGAGAGGAAAATACAGTGGTTGATTCTTTGGCTGTCTCAACAAGTAATTTCAGAATTCCTCTGCCACCTAAACTCAGGTATGATGTAGAAGTGAAATATAGACCCTCCATGCATGACAATGTCAAGCATTGGAAGGTGTTTGAGGATGATCTTGAAATCAAAAGATTCTTGGAAACTGTGGATGAGTTTTCAACACTACATATATATCAAGACCCAACTTATGGCATGGATCCCCATCCTAATGTTTTTTTGAACAAAATTGATGATCATCATATTATCCAGTTACCCAACAATCACATCCCAAAGGGACTAGTCCCTTTGGAAAGACTATTTGATAGAAATGATGTAGTAGTAAAGGGAAAAGTTCCAAATGATGATGCCGATGTAGCTGAGTACAATATTGGCACAGAGGAGGATCCAAATTTTGTCAAGTTGTCTAATAGCTTGTCGAGGGAGAAGAGGGCCGAGTATGCTGAGTTATTAAAGGAATTCACTGATGTGTTTTCTTGGACTTATGAAGACCTCAGAACATATGACACCAACATCATTGAGAATAATATCCCATTGAAAGAGGAGGCCAAATGATTTAGGCATAAATTAAGACAAATAAATCCTATGCTGCTGCCTATTATGGAAATGGAGGTAAAGAAGCTGTTGGATTCCCAAATCATTGTACCTTTGAGATATTTTGAATGGGTGGCTAACCTAGTCCCAGTGAGGAAAAAGAGTGGAGAGATCAGACTATGTGTTGATTTCAGAAATCTGAACAGGATCTCAAAGAAGGACAATTACCCACTGCCAAAGATGGAACACATATTGCAGAGGGTAACAGGTGCATCCGTGATTTCCATGATTGATGGATTTTCTGGTTACAATCAAATCTTTGTTCTGCCTGAAGACAGAGAAAATATGTCCTTGACCACTCCCTGGGGTACATTCATGTATGTCAAAATTCCCTTTGGATTGATGAACGCAGGAGAAAACTTTCAGCGAGCCATGTACATAGATTTCATAAGGGAAAGGGATAAATTTGTGGTCATCTATTTGGACGACATTACAATTTTCTTTAAGTCTGATAAAGAAAATTGTGAACATTTGAAAAAGGTCTTCTTAAAATGTAGGAAATTTGGCCTTTCCTTAAATCCCAAGAAGTCCTTATTTTCCATGCAGGAGGAAAAATTGTTGGGACACATAGTATCAGTAGAGGGGGTCAAAATTGAATCAAGCAGGGTGGAAGCTATACAAACCTTGTCACTTCCTAGATCCAGGAAAGAGGTTCAATCCTTCCAGGGCAAAGTTAATTTTCTGAGAAGGTTTGTTTCCAATTTTGCTGAATTGGTGAAGCATATCACAACCATGATCAAGAAGGGGAATGAAGTAAAATGGACTGCTGAGTCTAGAGAATCCTTTGATCAAATCAAGAAGTCATTGACTGAGGCATCTGTGCTTATCAATCCTGACTATTCCAAGGATTTTCTGATTTTCTCTTTTTCTTCTTTTGATACAGTGGCAACTTTTTTGTTGCAGAAGAACGTTGAAGGGCTGGAGCAACCGATTTCTTTTTTCAACAGAGCACTGAGAGACGCAGAGGTCAAATATGACATCATGGAGAAACATGCCTATGCATTGGTGAAAGCCCTCAAGGATTTCAAAATCTATGTCTTTCATTCAAGGGTTATTGCATATGTCCCTTCAACTGTTGCGAAGGACATTATCATTCAGCCTGACATAGATGGAAGAAGGAGTAAGTGGATTGCCAAAATACTTGAGTTTGATCTGGAAATAAAACCCACAAAACTGATTGAAGGCCAAGGTTTAGCCAAGATATTGGTTGAATCTAATTGTAAATCTTTGGGGGTTAAATCCATCAACACTTGCTCAGAAAATCAACAAGCTGAGTTGTCTGATAAAAATCCACAGGATAGCCCTCCATTGGAAAAATGTACGTGGTACAAAGACATTATATTTTTTTTGCAGGAGTTAAGGCCTCCAGATGGGATGGGGAAGATCAAGGCAAGAAATTTAAAGTTCAAAGCAATTAGATATTTCCTTATTGACTAGGTATTCTACTGGAAAGACCCTTTAGGTGTGATTATGAGATGTTTAGACCCACAGGAGGCCCCAAAGATTATGCTTGATTTTCATGACAGCCTGTGTGCGAGACATCATTTCTGGAGAACCAAGGCCTATAAAATTGTCAGGGCTGGGTACTTTTGGCCTACTCTATTCACTGATGTCTGTGCAAAAGTCAGAGCTTGCATCAACTGTCAGAAATTATCTAGGCAACAATAGCTCAAGTCTTTGCCATTGAATCCTGTGGTAGCTTCAGGACCCTTTCAATAGTGGGGCCTAGACTGCATTGGGGAAATTCATCCTACTTCAAGTGGTCAACACAGGTGGCTCTTAACTACAACAAACTATTTCACCAAGTGGATAGAAGTTATTCCCACAAGGAGTGCTTCTCACAAAGTGATCATTGGTTTTCTTGAAGATATTATGGCAAGGTTTGGTTGTCCAAACAAGATCACCGTTGATAACACTGTATCCTTCAAGTCTGAGCCATTGATCAAATTATGTGATCAGTTCAGGATTTCAATGATCCACTCTACCCCCTACTAACCTCAAGGCAAGGGATTAGTAGAGTCCTCTAACAAAAGCCTGATAAAGATCATCAAAATACTGCTAGAGGACAACAAGAAAACATGGGATTCAAAGCTCAAATTTTCTTTGTGGGCCGATCGAGTGACAACAAAAAGGTCCTTGGGTATCTATCCTTTCCAACTTGTATATGGGACTGAAGTAGTTTTTCCTTCCCAGCTCGCCCTGCCTGTGGAAAAATTCTTTTAGGACTACCAAGGAGAACTTGATGATATGATTAGAAGAATTCATCAACTGGTAGAAGTCCAACATACTAGAGAGCAGGCGATGGACAGAGCGCATGACCATCAACAGAAGATCAAGCAAGCTTTTGACAGGAAGAGCAGTAAATAATATTTCCAACTGGGAGATCTAGCACTCAAGTGGGATGCGCTCAGATAGGATGGAGTCAAACATGGAAAATTTGAAGCCCTTTGGATCTGTCCCTTCAAGACTTCTGAAGAATTTCCAAACAAAACTTACATGTTGCAGAATTTGGAGGGTGATGAAGTTTTTGGTGGCCCTATAAATGGGCATTTTCTGAAGAAGTTCTTTATTTGAGCCATAAGTGGCTCTCGTGTCTTTGTAAATATTGCATTTCTTTTTCATTTCCAGTTTTATGGGTGACTCCACAACCCAACAAAAGGCGACTGGAGCTGCAAAGGAGATCTTAGAGCCTCACAAGGAGGACTCTATCCCCCATGGAGCCTAATGTTATCAAATGTTTCTGCAGGGGGGATGTTTTTCCCTTGGTTTTGGCCTCTAGGTGATAAAAGGCAAAGAAAGGGCCTAAAAACACACTAAATGGTGCTTATCCTAAGTTCACAGGGGTCGATGTGATAGTTTGGCGTGCTGTGTTAAGAGTCATGTAGATCTGGGTGGATGAGATCTGAGCACTCCAGATTGACAGTTGTCGATCATATCGAGGCCCTAACATGCGCGGACAATAAAATTTTTAGGGCGGGTCGGGTTTGAAATCATGGTTTTGTGGAGATGCTGTGTGTCAGTCAGAGACACACATCGGGCCCAAAAGCGGTGAAGAATCAAACCACTTTTCGCAGCCCCAATATGCTCATGTGCGTATAAGGCCCTATCCCAGGTCAACAAGTGGTCACTCTGTCCCATCGACAACTATCCCCCACTCCATCTCTCTCCTCTGTCCATCACATTCCCCGCGTCCCTATAAATTTCTCTCCTTCACACCTGTCCTCCACTCATTTTCCCACTTGTTGCATCTCCTGCCACCTGTTCCACCTCACTCCACATCACCTCCATCCCATTACACCTCAATTCCCACTTGTGTGGCCCTCACACTATCCTCAGTTTCCTCTTCCCATCCACGTTGTCCACCTGGTCATCTCCACGTCTACTATTCCATGCTGAGCGTGCTAATCACACTGTTGGTTTCCACATCTGTTGTCAGGCCTCCTCGTGAGCATCCGACTTAGATCCAAATGGAAGAATACAGAGGCCACCAAATTTCATAGGTGCAGTGTTGACTCGGGCCTTCTCGATCCCGATGAAGCAGTTATTGAAGTTAGTTGGTGGTGGTTGAACATCATTTCCACCATAAATGGAAAGCCCGAGAAATGACTGTCAGCAAGTCGACTCAACTGCAAAACCTTCCTGAAGCATGATTTCATCTGAAAAGAGATCGCGTCTGACAGGAGACTGCATGCACAGTCTGCCAGGAAGCATGCAGACGTAATTCCTTCAAAGCAAAGACTCGAGCACACTTCTGTAGTTTCGCTCTGAGGATATAGGAGTCTTCCTCATATTTTGTTAGGGTCGATGGTTGAGCTAGGCTCCTGCATTGTAAAGTTTTAATGAAACTCTGGTTCTTCTGGTTATGTATTTGTATTTGAGATTTCTTGTTTAATGTAAGTCAACTTATTTTCATATCTCTATGAACGGCTGTGTTAGAACACTCAGGCATGGAGGATCCAGTCGACGGTAGTTGTGTTCTTGTCGTGTAGGTTTGATCATAATGACACCAATTTTGATCAGTTTCTATTGCATCTTTTCCCTCCAATGTTGAATGACTCGGGCATGGATGATCTATCCGGGTTGTTGTCATTGAATTGTGATGTATGTTTGATTTCAGTTCAATGATAATTTCATTTAGTCCCCTGAAACTCTGAACCAAGAGGATCTTGCCTTCTGATTTTTTCCTCCTTAGGCTGTTGGAAGATCGTATGTCCATAGCATACCTCTTCATTTTCCTCAAGTTCTCCCCCCTACTTACCCTTATTACAACTTACTAATTGAAGTTAGATTGAGACCTCACTTGCCTGTGCATTCCAACCTAGTTTTTTGAGTTAAAGCGATATAATATTGAGATTGCATCCATTAGACCACCCTTTTAAAACTATTCACTATGACATACAGCCTGATGGGTATTGGGCTTACCTCTACAACAATCTAGAGGTGACTTCTAGTGCTAACAGACGGTATGTACTCTGGAAAGACTGATGGGATCTGCTTCATGTTAGCTAGATCGTCATGGTGCTTGCTTCACTTCTCAGTAATATGGATAGAACGATGTCTAGTTGAGGGGGATGCTTGGAATCCGCCAGTCAACGATGCCTGTATTCCTATAGACATAACTCTCTCAACCACGAGCTCCATAAGAATATCTTCCACAGACTTCTCTAACGCGCTAGGTTCGCCCGACATTCACACTTGTAACCTAATAGAGCGGGTAGGAGAGCGAATAAGCAAGGTAATCAAATAGATGGTGAGGTCTAGAAAGCACAACGCGATACAATGGATTATCTGTGAGCTTGGATATTCATGGGTGGAAAAAAGTGGTCCCAGTGAAACGTTCGACGGGTTAAATAAGCAAGCGTCGTAATGAATTCCTCCAATGGGCAGGAATGCATCCATCAATACGAATCCATTCGTTATGGCGCGGTCTCAACAACCCATTTGCTCATAACTGTGTTTTCTAGCTGTTCTGGGGCGTCATTCTAACGGTTGGGGCGCCTCCAATGGTCATATAGCTTCGTCGTGGTGAAGTCCCATTCTGCGTAGTTTTGCTGTTCCGACGAGGTTCAGGCCCTACAAGCCTGCCTCTTGCGAAGTCTTCTTTGAAACTTTATGTAGTTTTTCTAATTTGACTTTCTTCTTATTGAGCTTTCTTGCCTTCTTTCCTGTGATCTAAGCTTCTCTAACAATTTATGGAATCCTCTTCCCATTTGTATTCTTATTCTCTCTTGGTGAAAGGACTTCACGCTGCTGATGTGCTCTTACTGATTCTGAGGTTAATGTCCCTTCTCTTACTATTTTCAAGGTGGCTATACTTATTTCTTGCATGGACAGGTTCTTTAAGCCTTCCTGTGTTCTATCAAATTTGATAGTGAATTCTCTCGTCCTCTGTTGCTTCGACTTATCCTCTTGTTCTTCTATTAGTCACTCTATTTTTCTGGCTATGAGGTCCCTTAATTCTTGCTTTTTCTGTTATATAGCGTCCTCCTCTGCTTTCCTTCTGATTCGATCCTTCTCATTCCAAGTCTTTCCTAATAAAAGTGGAAAGGGGGTGTTGTTTTCAACAAATTTAATGACTTCAAATTCTTCTTCAGTCGATGTTTCATGAACAATCATAGGTATATTAGTAACTCTTCCACATAGGGTTATCATCTTTCCTTTAAACAAGTCTATCCTTCCCAATGAAGGTATCATAGCATGCTTTCCCAAAATTTCCCAAGTGCTTTCTGGCATAATATTCACATGTGTTTTTTAATCCAATACACAATCTATGTCAAAGTCTTCTATTCTCGTAACTATGTGCTATTTTTCTTTCAAGATATCTAGTAAACTGATGTCTCTGTGATCATCCATTACTTCTTTTAACTGTATTAACATAGTCTGAGCTTTCTCTGATTCTTTCTCTTTCCGATTCTTAGTCTCTTGTCCCTCTTCAAAATTCTCTTGTCTCGTGTTCATCTTTTCAACTTTAGCAATCATCCTTAGGAAATCCTCAACCTCATGACCAATATATTTACAACAAAGACAAATAGGACATGTACCAGGGAATTCCTTAGCAAGGTGTCTCGATCTTCTGCAATTATAACACAATGTCAATCCTCGCTTTCTTTTAAATGATCCCCGACCTCTCCTATACTGCGCACTGGGATCACAGTGCTGGACCTGCAATTTGTAAAAATTCTTTCTAGGTTCCTGCATCCACTTATTAGTCCAAAAATTCTTTCTATGCATAGGAATAACATATCTTTCTCTATTTCTATCAAATTTATTCAGATCAACTCTTTCTTCTAACTGTGCCCTATTTTTTAGACTAGGACAAAATCTATCAAACATACCTAGATTCATACTTTCGAAGCAAAAATTTCCACTTATATTACCCTTACCAGAGCACAAAGCTTTAAGATCTTACCTTTTTTCTTTAGATCCAGTTTCTTTCTTAGCATGGAGATTCACAAGTCAAGTAGAATACTGTGCACTACAACAACACATCTACACACAAATCTTTCTCTTTTCTTTAGTTCCCAGCAATCACAGTTTCAAGTCCTGACAACGGAACCATTTGTTGGCACAGGGGAAGACCCAGGGTTCAACGCTTCAACAATGCACCAAAAAAACCCTAACTACTGGCCCTTTCGGCAACACCTACAAAACAGATGAAGTCTCACCCGAGGTAGAGGCAGGGGGGGTTGTAGGACTCAGGTGTCTACAACCAAGCCGAGACACAGATATGTGATTACAACACTTAACATAGCACTTAGCCAACAATATGCATTAGATTATGAGTCTCATTCACATCACATATTAACCCTTATTCCAGATCAACGTAGTAACAATCAAGATCTAACACTTACAATCACTTAGCACATAACATTAGCTCAGATCTAGCATTTATTCATCTTTACTACCATTAAGCACTAAGCATCAACATCAAATGCATTCACCATATAGAATAATGACAACACTAAGCAGATAGACAACATAATTCACATCGCACAAAGCACATCAAGACACAAGATATACGTGGTTCACCCCAGTGTGGGGCTACGTCCACCAACGATTTCTTCTTCTTTATTAGTCTTCAATATTCTTACATTGATCTGCTCCTGTGCGCAGAGCCACACTCCGCAAAGGATAGGGGATCTGTGTGCAACACGCCATACCCTCCTTCCTAGATCAGGTCAAGCCACAAAGCCAACTCCTCGGTAGCATAGAGCCTTACTTTACATAGTCTGTCTACACAAAGGCACTTACAACCTCTTGCACTAAGCCAACATTGACTCTTACAACATATGGTGCACATAGCCCACTATCATCACTACTTCTTACGTTGCTTCACTACTTATTTATATATTTACAAAAAGGCCTAAACATGGGTAAACCCATGGGCTGACATCCCATAACCCGTTACATAAATCCTAGTAAACCCTTTGCTAGGTCCACAAGCCCGCAATATGAGTGAGATCCCGCGATCTTTGCTCCACCTGGGCGCTCCATTTTCGTCCAGCCTGTCGAAGTCCCAAAAGTGGTCAAGCACGACCAATATTTCCTCAAAACTTGGTCAAGGGCCAACAAGATGCAATATTATAATCAATTGGTAAGGCTTTCAATATGATTGGTTTGATTATTATCATAATTTGTTATTGTTATCGTTTGTTGTTATGTTAATTGTGCTCTTCTAACAAAACTTTTGTGGTAGCTCTAACAAATGTGTTGTATAGAATGATGCCTTAAAATGACAATTGTGAGTAGAGGAAAGAATGTTGTCCATCCTAACAATTCAACAAATTTATGGATTACACCAATATAAAATAACTTAGCATAACACTGAATTGATATAGCTTCTCACAATTTTTCCATGTTGCCAAATATGGAAATGGAAGATGTTAAAAGACAACAACCAATTTATTTATTTATTTTATTTTAAATAACATCTATCAAAGTAATAGAAATATTCTATCCAATAGTTTCTTATGGCCACCAATGAGAAGGTTGAATGACTACCACCCAAGTGAATGGTCATAGGTTAGGAAGTTTACTACCACAAGCATAACAATATTGGCCATATGTCAATAAGGTTTGAACTTGCTTCTACACGACTTGTGTTGTTCCTTGTGGTAGTCATGAGATGCCATAGGAAGTCATGAAAAAAGGACAAAGCCCATAGTGTCTAGATAATAATAATTGAGAAATGTGAACGACATAACATTTTACCACTCTTCTACCATGTACCCTTTTTAACTAACTAGAATTTATAACTATAGTGGATTTAGTGATACGGGCTTAAGTGTATTTGTATACCCGTTTTAACTAACTAGAATTTATAACTAAAGTGGATTTAGTGATACGGGCTTAAGTGTATTTGTATACAAGTGTAGCATAGAGATAAATACTATTTTATTGTCAATATGTTTTAACAATAGTAGCATAGAGAGAAATACTTTTTTATTGTCGATACGTTTTAACAATAATAATTTTCATACTTTTGTTTATTAAATGTAATTCCCTAAACTGTGGTAAAAAAATTGTAATTTAATGAATTGATATTATATCATTAAATTCAATGCTGACTCACAACATTCTCCATGGAGTGAAAGAGGAATGGAAATTTATTCCTTACATTGTAAGTAATGAAAAAATGGTGTTAGATTCTACGTGACAATGAATGAAATTTTTGTAAGTAATAGTGCTAACTCGTTTGATTTGTAAGGTGAGTAAATTTTTATTTTATTTTATTTGTAAGGTGAGTAAATTTTTATTTTTTTATTTGCATTATAAAACGTTTTTAAATAAGTCTACAAGTTTAGGTATTTAACTTGAACCAACCAACCCCAAATTTCACGTTACATGGGACATTCTTTTGGATATTAGACATTGTTTAACCCCAAATTTCACGTTACATGGGACATTCTTTTGGATATTAGACATTTTTAATAATAATTCTCGATAAACATGTGATGGATTTTTTTCAAACATTCACTTTTTATATATACATTTTATATATTAAACCACATCTTTACATAGCAAAATTAAATATTTTATATATTAATCCACAACTTTGCATAGCAAAATTAAACATAGATAGTGGGAACATCTCTCAAATCAACCATTTTCTAGACTCTTGTCCTTCCATGTGTTTATAATGCTAAACCGTTTGGATGTGCATTGTTGAATGCCAATCTACCACTCCTAGAAAAAACCGCCTCTCACAAGAAAGTGCGTTTATCATCAAATGAATCAACTCATACTAATCAGTGGTGTCTCATGATAAGTCAACGTATTGGAAAGTTTATGTATGAAACAAACAAGTCTAAATAAATTGTAAGACCATGCACATTTTGAAGTCCTTTTGTAATTTGATGCTATAATCTTGTTCATATTTGATGCATGTATAATATGCTTGAAAAACTAACATAAAGAATTTTAAACAATATATTACATGTATTATAACGTTTTTGTAATTAAAGTACTTAGTTGCTTTTTTTTCCAATAAAGGGATCCTTTTAACTTTTGAATTGAGTTTTTTCTTTATCTTTCATATTAAAAAAAACATGATGTATTCCAAGAGTGAGGATTAGATTTCAAGATTTATATTTTCACTGTGTAAAACATTCATTGTATTGGAATTACCAACCTTAGTTTACTTAGATTTTTTTAAGGGAAAAACATAATTTCCATTCATAGTTGAATGACTAATTACATCTTTTAGGTGTCCGTAACACTTGAAAAAAGAAACATAATTAGATATATCAATACATTCTCATACTCAAATTGAATTTTACATATTAACTAATTAAAAATAGTACCTTCAATTACAAAATGTCTCTCACATAAATATTTTTTAGAATGTTTTGTCTAGTTTTTTTGGACATTATATAGACCCATAAG
Organism: Picea engelmannii; assembly: GCA_009831015.1. Classification (NCBI taxonomy): domain Eukaryota; kingdom Viridiplantae; phylum Streptophyta; class Pinopsida; order Pinales; family Pinaceae; genus Picea; species Picea engelmannii. Next base: position 204,424 of record ML784116.1, on the reverse strand, counting down.
AAAAAAGTACTAACACTTTTTTCTCTAAAATAAAACATAACCAAACAAAAAATGTCTTATAACTCTGCATCTTCAAGGTAAACACCATGTAATAGCTTGAGAATATAATGAGAGGACTCCATCAAGAGATTCCTCCAACATGAACTTGTTGGCCCTTCTTTGAGAGCCCATCAACTACCATGTTTAATTCTATGTAAATATGTGTATATGATATACTTTAAAAAAGCCCAAGACTACTTTCAACTAGTCTGCTAGAGGCGCAAGAGTAACATTTTGAGTTTGGCTATCCCCTCTCATCCAATTAATAACAAGTAGAGAGTCCCCATAAACCTATAATTTCTTTCAACCCCTCTCAATTAACAATTTTAGGAGACATCTTACTATTAATAGCTCAATTGAATTGTTTGTACCAAGCTCCCAAACCTGATTTAAACTTAATGAAATGACTTTATGAGAAGTGCAATATCCCTGCAACACTACATAAATCATGTGGTCCTTGCTTGGCCCCATAAAAGAATCTTCATGGAAATGATTTCTCTATCGACAACTACCCAATTTTCCTTGGAACTCTTTCCTTCAACTCCATCTTGTAACCTTGAAATATTCCATATACCCAAGAGTATACTTGATTTTTTTTGTTTGTTTATCATTAAGTAAACTATCATTACGAGCTAGCTAGATACCTTAAAGGACTAAACATAGTCGGTTCCCATGTGGCATCCTTTGGCTATGTATCCTTCCATTGTATTAAAACTTCCCAGATCATGCACTGGTAGAGTCGACACTCTTGTTTGTCAAGGACAACCTCATACTACAACCAAATGGAACCTTCTTCATCCAATTCAGGAAGACTAGTTTAAACACGATAATTCGATCCAACCAATTTTTTTAAGTAGGAGACACGAAAGACTGGATGGATCTTAGAGTGGCTTGGAAGTGTTAATTTGTAAGCCACAGACCCAATACGCTTGAGGATCTTATAAGGGCCATAAAACTTTGGAGTAAGCTTATGATGGTGGTCTGCTTTGAGGGAGGTCTACTTATATGATTGTGGATGAAGGAAAACCTAATCCCCTTCTTCAAAATGACAATCAGAGCAATCCTAATCAACTTATTACTTCACCCTATTCCGAAGCATGACTAGATTATCGTTGAGAGTGTAGAGAATGTTGGTATGAGTTGTAAGGTTTTTGTTGACCTCTTATACATTGGAGACACTGATACAGGTGGATACTGGTGGCTGCCCACCTCTAGGGCCATTTTGAGGCCCTAAATGGTTTTTTTTGGACATTTAGAGGGCTAGGGGTTGTCATGGCATTCCCTAGCCCCAACCAAAAGTAATTGTGATCCTCAAATAATTCTTTTCAATGAGCTATTGTGTGCACCAAACAAAGATCATATGCAAAAGTTGCACCCCTCGGAAAGTTGACATATCAACTAACCACCTCGAGGCTCGCAATACTTTTGGTGTTTCATCTTATAGCATTAGGTTTTTTACCTCTTTCTATTTTAGGATTCATGATAAAAGGCTCTTTTCGACCTATTTGTAATCATCTTTTTGCAAATGAGCGTATCTGATATCTCTTTCTCTTTAGAGATAAGCTACCACCATTCTAACAAGTTTATGTTCTACAATATTATGCTATTTTATTCATTAGTAGAGGTTGGGTTTCATTGTATTTCAGTTCATTGTATTAGTAGAGGTTTGGGTTTCATTGTATTTCATTGTATTTCAGTTCATAGTTTTGTTTGTATCTCATTTCTTTCTCAATATATTTCGAATCAATGGTATTAGATTAATCTGCTCCTTTTTGTTTCTCAATGCAAGTCCCCAACGAGGTCAGGGTATAGAGATTTGGGTCTCAATCTAGTTTCACTTGGGGACGATCACTCTCACTGGCTCTGATTCACATGCATATTAGTGTCCACCCACATGTTCCAAATTCCAACTAGCTCATCTTGACATTTTTCAGTTTAGCACGTTTATCTGTAATGGGGACATTTCTTTGTAATTGTGGGTTCTACACTTTTGGGGTTGTCCTGAAGCCCTACACAACATCCAGATGGATAATGGTGGCCTCCCACCTATTCCAACTAGATTATTTTGGAAGTTTTCATGTCAGTACATTTTTTGTACTTCCAGGGCCATTTTGGGGCCCTAAACATTGTTTTCTTGGATTTCCACAGTCAAACTAAAAACTAAGTTTGATTTTGATGACATAATGTGTAGTTCTCAAAAATACCTTTCCAATGAGCTATCACATGCCTAAAACAAAGATCGTATGCAAAAGTTACGACCCTGGGAAGTTGATGCATTAACTTACCCCAACATGGCCCACATGAATTTTGGCGCTTCATCTCCTAGGGTTAGGTTTTTGTATGTCTAGGGTTTTGGAATTCATGTTTATCATAAAAAGGCCTTTAGAGCCTCATTGTACTAATCATATTCTTGTGAATAAGTGTAGCCGTCACATCTCTTCTTAGAGATAAAGATGCTACCATTCTAGCGAGTCTTTCACTTTGTATTTTTACAGTCTCTCTACATTTCTTTCACTAATAGAAATCATGTATTGTTGTATTTCTCTATTTCTGGAAAATTTTATGTGTATTTCATTGTAATATCTCTTCTTTCATTTCTTTCCAAAAATAATCTGGATTAGTGGTATCATAGCAGGATGCTCTTGATCGTTTTTCAGTGCATGTCCCTGATGAGGTCCAAGTATAGCAAGTTGGGTCTCAAGCTTGTCTCTCTTGAGGAAAATTGTTCTTGCACACCCAAGAAACCCTCTATAGCAGAAGAAAATAAAAATGGTAGAGAAGAAGATTCTATTAACCTATTGCTTGAGCAAGCTCTCGTGCGACAGAGGGATGAAATGATGAAGAATTTTTCCCACATCCTTCAACGCCTGCTGATAGCAAAAGACACATCTTCATCAAGTGGCCACTTTGGAGGAACCTCTCCCTTCAAGGTACAAGTTAATTTTGATATTCCCATATTTGAAGGTCAAATAGATGCAGATGCATTAGAAAAATGGTTAAATATGCTAGAAGGTTATTTCTATGTTCATAATTTTTCCGATAGGGAAAATATCACCTTCGCACTATTCAAGGATCTCCCCCATGTCAAACATTGGTGGGAAACTTACTGGGAGAAAAGTTCCACAGAGGAATCTGGAATATATTGGGCTGAGCCCACTTGGGATTTTTTTGTGGATAATGGTGGCCACCCACCTATTCCAAATGACTTATTTTGGAAGTTTTCATGTCAGTACATCTTTCTATACTTCCAAGGCCGTTTTGGGTCCCTAAACAATTTTTTCTTGGATTGACAAAATCCACTTGTAGACAGAGTTAGAGTTTGATGGAATAATGTGTATTTCTCAAAAATACCTTTCCAACAAGCTATCACACGCCTAAAACAAAGATCGTATGAAAAAGTTACGACTCCAAGAAGTTGATGTACTAACTTACCCCAACGAGGTCCACATGAATTTTGGCACTTCATCTCCTAGGGTTAGGTTTTTGGATGTCTAGAGTTTTGGCATTCATGTTTATCATAAAAAGGCCTTCAAAGCCTCATTATACTCATCATCTTCTTGCGAATGAGTGTAGCCATCAAATCTCTTCTCAGAGATAAAGTTGCCACCATTCTAGCGAGTCTTGCACTTTGTATTTTTACATCTGTACATTTCTTTCATTAATAGAAATCATGTATTGCTGTATTTCTCTATTTCTGGCAATTTTTATGTGTATTTCATTGTAATATCTATGCTTTCATTTCATTCTGAAAATAATTCGGATTATGCCCAATCAACCTCTCATGGCAGAAGAAAAGAGAGATGATGTAGCATGAGATGTTTTCAAAATGTTGATTGAGGAATCCCTCACATGATAATAGAACGAGATGATGGAAAACTTCACCTAGATACTTCGACGACTATTGACGATAGACAAGGCACCTTCAACAAGCAACCCTTTTGGAGGTGCAACACTCTTCAAGGTACAAGTTAACTTTGATATGCCCTTATTTGAAGGCCAAATAGATGTAGATGCTTTGGAGAAATGGTTGAATCTATTAGAAGGGTATTCCTATGTTCAAAATTTTTCTAACATTGAAAATATCACCTTCACTCTCATTAAATCCTTGACCATGTCAAATATTGGTGGGAATGTTAATGGGAGAGACATAATGAATATGAGTTAATGGAATTTGAGAAAGGACCTATGAGGATGATTCTATGTTGATGCCCTCAAGGAGGATTTATACCTTGTTGGAAACTCTGATGACCAGTACATGACATGGATGACTCTACATCAGTAAAGAGATTAGACGATACATAAGTACAATAATATATTCTATACCTTATGCTCAAATTTGGGTATCAAAGGCTCCTATTAGCACCTGGTTTTGAATTACTATAATGACCTACATAGGTACATCCAAATACAAATGGATTTATTGGACATCTCCTCACTTCGAGTTTCTTATCGATATGCTGTCAAAATTGAGTAGATATTTAAAAAGTGAAATAAGAGGGAGTTCAAGAATGAAAATATGCAACAACATAAGCATGGAAAAGGTGGCTTTAAGTCATATACCAAGGGATAGAGAAAGGAAGGGAAAATGCAAGATATCTAGTCCAAATTATAGGAAAGTAAGGGTAATGGGAACATGAAGAAGGACACTAGAAAGTGGTGTGAGTTCCAGAAATACCCCTAACACAACACTAATGAATGTCACTCAAAATAGTCATTGTTGGCCGAGATTAAAGAAAAATAGATGGACCCCAACTTAGATACCGATTTGGAGCAGGATAAGGGAAAGTGGATCATCGATGCAAAAGCTAGTGCTACCATCACAACCAAAAATATTCAACTAGACGACTCAAAGGAGCTTGTGGAAGAGGAGTGCCTCTTGTATTCATAGATGTGGGTGAAGGGAACCCCATTGCATTTCATTGTTGAAAATGGGAGTCAGAAGAACTTGATATGGACCGAGGTCATCAAGAGATTAAAGTTGTTGACGATGCCACACCCCAAACCATGCACCATTGGTTGGTTGAGTCAAGGACGAGACCTTCGCATTATCCACCAGTGTCGCCTATCTTAGGACATCAATCCCTTCAAAGAGGAGGTACCGTGTGATGTTGCCCCTCTCAAAGTTTGTGATGTTATTTTAGGACAACCTTACATGTAGAAATTTCATGTTGTTTATCTGTCTTGATCCTGTAGTGTCATTATCACTCAGGGGGTTTATCTCTATAGGGTACCCAAGGTAGTTCCAACTACTGCAATCTCATTGATCTCAATAAAAAAATGCCGAAAATTAATCACACAAATCGCGAAGTTTGTCCTCTTCATGGTTCGGTCATAATGGGAATGAAAGGCCATTGCGATCACCATAACTTCAACATAAGGTCTCTCTACATAGGAGAAATAGGTGGAAAAACTTGTATATGAATACAAAGACATATTTTCTTCACCTGTAAAGGTGCATATGCACTGCTAGTTCAAACGTACCATTGATTTGATACCCGATGCTCCATTTCCCAATGGTCCAATATACATACACTCCCTTTTGGAGAATGAAGAAATCAAGCGTCAAATTCACAAGCTTGTATGGAAGGGCCACATTCAACCAAGCTCTTCACCTTGTGGGAGCCCAATTGTGTAGGTGGAGAAGAAGGATGGAATGTGGCAACTCTGTATTGATTATAGAGCCCCAAGTAAAATCATTGTCAAGAACCGATACCCGATCCCTCATATTGACGATCTTTTTCACTATCTCAAGGGTTCCAAGTTCTTCATCAATATTGATCTAAAGTGAGGCTATCACCAAGTTCTAATAGAACCAACATATGTATGGAAGATAAACTTCAAATCTAAAGAAGGCCTCTTTGAGTGGTTGGTCATTCCTTTTGTCTTGACTAATGCTCAACCGACATTCATGAGGATGATGGATGATATCGTGTGGATATTAAAAAACTCTTTCATGGTGGTCTATTTGGATGACATCCTCGAGTATTCAATTGGACCCAGGAAAAGCACTTGTAGCACATTCAATAGGTCCTTATCACCCTGCAACAACAAAATTTATACACCAACCTAGAGAAATGCTCATTCAATTTGCAGATAATCCAATACTTAGGATACATCATGGATGAACATGGAGTGCAAGTGGACCTAGCCAAGATCCAAGTCATTCTTGATTGGCCAACCCTGATGACTTTGACAGAGCTTCGTAGCTTTTCGAGGCTCGCCAATTTATACTATAGGTTCATGTTTAGGTTCTCTAATATATCTTGGCCTTTAAATCAAGTGACCAAGGGGGGAGATAAAGCCAATTTTTCTTGATATAAATCACAACAAAAAGCATTCTAGGATATGAAACACCGTCTATGTTCCACACATATACTCACATTTCCATATCTACAATAATGATTTGATATTGAGATAGATTACTTAGACTATGCTACACGTGTCTTCCTCACTTAGACATGACATCGTATTGCTTATCATAATGGAACACTATCTGATGTTGTTCACATGTATACCACCTATGACAAGAAGATGTACTCAATTGTGCAACCATGTCAATAGTAGACGCATTAAATTTTGGGAAATTAAATGATCATTCACATTGATCACAAGCCTTTGCAATTCATGTCGATAGAAGGGAAGTTACATAATGACCACCACGAAAAGTTGTCAACATACTTGAAACAATTCTACTTGAACATCAAGTACAAGAAGGGTAGGACCAATTGAGTTGTCAACTACCTCAGTTGACCTACAGTTGTAACACTAACAACGATGCTCAACTCTTGCAGGCCTGAGACCTCAGGTTAGTCCCAATTATATGATAATGATCTTGACTTGGTTGCCACATATCAGACACTAGGTGTAGGAACACCAGTTACAGACTTTCATCTCTAGGATGGAATGATATTCCATTTGGGCCATCTCTATGTTCGATCAAGCGAGCATGTGAAGATGAATTTTGGAGCTAATTACAGTGGGGTGGAAAGACAATGTCATGTGGAAAACATAGTGCCAGTATTGAAAAATTATTTTTATTGGTTGAAGCTTCGACAAGATGTGAGCAAGTATATCATATCATGCACTGCCTACGCCATCACCAAACCAACCATTAAGAAACATCGGCTATAAAACTTTCTGCCTACTCCTTATAGGACTTAGGAATCCATCTCGATGAATTACATGTTCATTTTAGCTTCAATCAAACATGGTAATGTCCATGTCTTCGCGGTCATTGATCGATTCTCTAAGATGGCAATTTTGACACCATGGAAGAAGAGTATCACAATCAAGGACACTTCTAAGATCTTCTTCGACTGTGTTTGGGTTCATTCCGGGCTACAACAGATTATTATTTCATATCGTGACAGTAGGTTCTTGAGTACATTCTGGTCCAGTTTGTGGTCATTGATGGACACCGAGCTCACCAAATCAACTGTCTTCCACCCCCAAACCGATGGAAACATGGAGGTAGTCAACATGATGCTTGTGCATATCCTAAGAATGTACAAATACAAACATACCTACTAATGGGATTAGAGTCTTCCTTATGTTCAACATAGCTACAATTGATCCCTTCATATCTCTACTATCCATAACCATTTTTAGGTGTGCTTGGGGTTTCATTCATTGTCCTCAATTCACAAGCAACGACATGGCCAACATTGGGTTCCACACAAGTTTCAGGTTGGTGATAAGGTCTGGTTACATTTGTAGAAAAAGAACCTTGTAGGATCCCATCGCAAGCTTCACCTACTTCAATATGGGCCTTCCACCATCACCAAGGCTGTATATGAGAATGATTTTGAATAAAGTATTCCCCCGTTTCTTGGCCTCCATCCAATATTTAATGTGGGGCTCCTTCTCCCATATTTTCTACCTCTACTGGACAGCTCAGAGGTAGCTGGTAATTTTTCCCCTACAAAAATCCACCCCGACTTTCGTTGGAAGGATACATTTGATCAAAACATAACAAACAAAACATACAACTATGTCGAGTCGTCAAAGTAGTGAAACTTCTTCACCAAGGCAAGTGGCTTACCAAGAGCCAAATTCAACAAAAGTTTCCCCATCTAATGAGGGAACTTGACATAGTGGAGATCATAGCTTTCTAGGGGGAGAGAGATGATCTAGGTTGATATCGTTGGACACCCACCTCTTCCACTGACTAGATGGTTCTCTATCTTCTTGGAATTTTTTCTACATTTTTTTCGGGTTCCAAACTTCTGGGGCCGTTTTGAGGCCCTAAACGGGGGTTTTTGAACATTCGAGGGGGGAGTGGATGTCATGGAATTCTCAAGCCACATATAAGAGTTGTAATCCTCCAACAGTTCTTTCCAAAAATCTATCGTTCACCCCAAATGAATATCATATGCAAAATTTGGTGCCCCCTAGAAGTTGACATATCAACTAACCACCTTAGATATTGCAATACTTTTGGTGTTTCATCTTCTAGGGTTAAGGTTTTTTCCTCTTTATATTTCAAGCTTTAAGATAAAAGGCCTTTTTCGGCCTCTTTGTAATCATATTTTTGCGAATGAGAATAGTCGACATCTCTTTCTCTTCAGAGATAAACTACCACCATTCTAGCCAGTTTGTGTTCTACAATACTTTGATATTTTATTCATTAATAGAAGTTGGGTTTCACTATATTTCTATGTTCTTTGATATAGTTTTGTTTGTATCTCATTTCATTCTCAATATAATCTAGATCAATGTAATTAGAGAAATTTTCTCCTTGTTATTTCTCAATGCATCTCTTTGTTGAGGTCAGGTTATAGAGAGTTAGCTCTCGAGCTAGTTTCACTTGGGGATGATCGCTCTCGCCAACCCAAGATACCTACCAAGGAAGAAGAAAAGAGAGACAACAGATCAAGATATATTTTCAAAATGTTTCTTGAGGAATCACTCGTGAAACAACAAAATGAGATGATAGTCAAATATGCCCAGATCCTTCGATGACTACTAACGAGAGGCGAGGCACCTTCAATAAGTAGTCATTTCAAAGGTGTGGCACCCTTCAAGGAACAAGTTAAATTTTATATCTTGTTATTTGAAGGCCATATAGATGCATATGTTTTGGAGAAATGGGTGAATTTTTTAGAAGGGTATTACTTTGTTAAGAAAAAATTCGACACTAAAATGATCACCTTCACTCTCCTTAAATCCCTCCGCCATGTGAAAGATTGGTGGGAATGTTACCAGGAGAGACATAACGAAGATGATTCTTTGGCATTCAGGATAGGACCCACTTGGGAAGCCTTTGTTGATTCCTTTAAGGAGGAGTTTTACCCCATTGGAAACTATGATGAGCAGTACACGAGATTGATGACTCTGCATCAGGAAAGAGACTAGACATTGGCAGAGTACACTAATATCTTCCATACCTTATGCTCAAAGTTGGGTGTCCGATACTTTGAGTGGCACCTTGTACTGAAGTATCGTAGTCTCCTACATAGGTACATCCAAATAGATATGGATTTCTTGGACATCTCCTCACTGAGAGTTTCTTATTGATATGCTGTCAAAATCAAGAAAAAATTTAAGCAACGAAATAAGCAGGAGTTAGGGTTTAAAAATATACAAAAATAGAGGCATGGAAAAGGTGGCCCTAACTCAAAGAATAAGGGATAAAGCAAGGAATATCAACCTTAAGAGATCCAATCCAAGGAGAAATTAAATAAGGGTAATGGGAACATGAAGAAGGACACTTGAAAGTGGTGTGATTTCCATAAAATCCCCTAGAACAACACTGATGAATACAACTCAAAACAATAACTATTGGTTGAGATTAAATACGATATCTAGAACCCAAATCAGACTATGATTTAGAGTAATATAAGGGAAAGAAGATCATAGATGTGGAGCCTAGTGCTACCATCACAACCACGAATATCCAACCAGGCGAGTTAGAGGAGTTTGAGGAAGGGGAGTGCCTCTTCCATTCATATATGTGGGTGAAGCGAGCCCCACTACATTTCAATTTTGACAACAAGAACTAGAAAAATATGATCTCATCCAAGTTCATTAGGATATTGAAGATTTCAACTATGTCACACCGCCAACCATACAACATTGGCTGGTTGAGCCAGGGAAGAGACCTTCACATCAACCAATAGTGTTGCTTGTCCTACGTCAGCAAGCCCTTCAAATATGAGGTACTATGTGATGTTTACCCATTCAAAGTTTGTGATGTTATTTTAGGACAACCTTCTATGTAGAAACATCATGTTATTAATGAGTCTCAACCCTGTAGTGTCATTATCACTACGGGGGGTCAACCATACAAGGTACCTGAGGTAGTTCCAACTACTGCAATTACATTGATCTTGACAAAACAATGACAAAAAATAATCTCACAAACTGTGAAGTTTGTCCTCTTCAAGGTTCTGTTAGAAGGGGAATGAAAGGTCACTACGACCACCTCAACTTCAACGCTAGGTCTATCTACACAATAGAAACAAGTGGACAAGCTTGTAGAGGAATATAAATAGTTCTTCACTTTACCTGTAGGGTTTCCTATTCTTTTTCAGGTCAAACATCTCATTAATTTGATAACTAGTGCTCCATTTCCCAATGGTCCAATATACATACACTCCCTTTTGGAGAATGAAGAAATAAAGCGTCAAATTCATCATCTCATCAGCAAGGGCCACATTCGACCAATATCCTCACCTTGTGGGAGCCCAATTGTGTTGGTAGAGAATAGGGATGGAACATTGCAACTCTATATTGATTAAAGAATGTTGAATAAAATAACTGTCAGAAACCGATACTCGATACCTCAAATTGAGGATCTTCTTGACTAGCTCAAGGGTGCCAATTTCTTCAACAAGATAAATCTAAAGCTGGGCTATCAAAATCTATCATGCACCCCAAACATAGATCATATGAAAAAGTTACACCCCCTGGAAGTTGATGTATCAAGAAATTCATGAGCTCATCCACAAGGGCCACATTTGACTAAGCTCCTCAACTTGTCTGATCAGAATTGTGTTGGTGCAAAAGAAGGATGGAACATGGCAGTTTTGTATTGATTATAGATCCTTGAATAAAATCATTGTCAAGATTCGATACCCGATATCCCGTATTGATGATATTCTTGACTATCTCAAGGGTGCCAAATTATTCAGGAAGATTGATCTGAAGTTGGTATATCACTAAGTTCTAATAGAATCAATAGATGTATGGAAGACAACCATCAAATCTAAAGAAGGCCTCTTTGAGTGGTTGGTTATTCCTTTTGGCTTGAATAATTCTCCAACAACATTCATGAGGATGATGGATGATATCTTGCGACCATTCAAAAACTATTTTGTGGTGGTCTATTTGGATGATGTCCTCGAGTATTCATTCAGACTCGAGCAACACACTTGTAGCACATTCAATAGGTCTTTAGCACCCTGCGACAATACAGGTTGTAGCACAACATGGAGAAACACTCATTTTACATGCAAAGAATCCAATACTTAGGATACATCATGGATGAACATGGGGTGCATGTGGACCCAACAAAGATCCAAGTCAGCCACTATTGGCTAGCTTTGATGAATTTGATATAGCTTCGCAACTTCTCGAGCCTCTCTAATTTTTACTGTAGGTTCGTGTTGGGTTTCTCTCATATATATTGGCCCTTAAGTCAACTGACCAATGGGGGAGCTAAAGCCAAGTTTTCCTTGTCTAAATTACAATATAAATCATTCTAGGATTTGAAACACTACCTATGTTCTACACTAGTATTCACATTGCTAGATCTACAATAGTCGTTTAAGATCGAGATAGATGTGTCATACTATGCCATCGGTGCCATCCTCACTTAGCTGAGACATCTGGTTTCCTATCATAGTGAAACACTATCCAATGTTGTTCATAGGTATACCACCTATGAGAATAATATGTACTCTATTGTGTAGGCATGCCGACAATGGACGCATTAGATTCTGGGATAGGAAACTATCATTCACATTGATCACAAGCCTCTGCAAATTCATGCAGACACAAGGGAAGTTACATAATGACTGCCACCATAAGTGGTCCAAATACCTGCAACAATTCGACTTGAACATCAAGTACAAGAAGGGAATCACCAATTGAGTTTCCAACTACCTCAATCGACCTCTAGTTGAAACACTAACCATGGTGCTCAAATCTTGCAGTTATGAGATGTCAAGGTGGTCACAATTATATTATAATGATCTTGACTTCGTTGTCTCATATCAAATAGTAGGTGAGGCATACCAGTTGCATAATTTCATCTCCAGGATGGGTTGCTATGCCATCTGGTCCATATCTATGTTCCATCAACTTAGCATGTGAAGATAATTTGGGAAGCTCATTATAGTGGGGTGGAAAGACACTTTGATGTGGAAAAAACAGTGGCAGTACCAAAAAAGTAATTTTATTGGTCGAATTTTCCACAAGATGTGAGAAATTATATCATATCATGCATTGCCTACACCATTGCCAAACCAACCATTAAGAAACATGGGCTATACACCCCTCTGACTTCTTCTTATAGGCCTTAGAATTCCATCTCCATGGATTACATGTCTGGTCTAGCTTCAACCAAGCTTGGTAATGACTATGTCTTTGTGGTCATCGATTGATTATCTAAGATGGAAATTTTGACACCTTGAAAGAAGAATATCACAACCCAGGTGACTGCTAAGATCTTCTTCGAGTGTGTTTGGGTTCATTTCGGTATACCATAGAATATTATTTCAAATTGTGATATCAGGTTGTTGAGAACATTCTGGTCTAGTCTATGGTAATTGATGGACACCAAGATCACCAAATCAACTATCTTCCACCCCCAAACTGACGGAAAGACGATGGTAGTCAACATGATGATTGTGTATATCCTAAGAATGTAAAACTACAAACATACCTACTCATGGTATTAGAGTCTTCCTTATGTTCAACATAGCTACAATCAAGCCCTTCATAAATCTACTAGCCACAACACTTTTTAAGTGTGCTTGGGGTTTCATCCATTGGCCCCAATTCACATAGCTTTTCCCATTGAATCCTCACAACAATAATCTACCCATAATCAAACTAAGGTTAATAAGGAAGCTATATTTTTTTAATGGATTTATCACGTCCACCAACAAGTCCATGACATCTTGTGAAAATCCAATACCAAGTACAAGCATCAACATGGCCAACATCGGGTTCCACACAAGTTTCAGGTTGGCGATAAGGTCTCATTACATTAGTATAAAGAACACCTTGTAGGACCCCATCACAAGATTCTCCCACTTTGATATGGTCATTCCACCATCACCAAGGTTTTAGGTAAGAATGATTTTGAATAAAGTATTCCCCCATTCCTTGTCGAGCATCTAGTCTTTAATGTGGATCTCCTTCACCCATTTTTTCCACCTCTACTTGACACCTCAGAGGTAGATGAGAACTTGGCCCCTAAAAAAATACACCTTGAATACCTTGATCAAGCTACAATTGATCAAATCACGGATAAACATATGAAAGTCACCCACCAACAAAACATACAACTATGTCGGGTCATCAAAGCATGGAAACTTCTTCACAAGGCAAGTGGCTCACTAGTAGAAAAATTAAGCAACATTTTTCCTATATGATGAGGAAACTTGATGCAATGGAGAAACATCATTCCACTTCCATTGAATCAATCATTCTCTATCTTCTTGGTAGTTTTTCTACATTTTTTCGGGTCCCAAACTTCTGGGGTAGTTTTGAGTCCCTAAATGAAGTTTTTTGGACATTCAGGGGGCCAATGGTTGCTATAACATTCCCTGGACCCATCTACGAGTTGTAATCCTCCAAAATTTATTTCTAATGAGCTATTGTGCACCCCAAATGAATATCGTGTGCTAAAGTCATGCGCTTGAAAATTTGACGTATCGACTAACCACCTTTGTGCCCACAATACTTTTAACATTTCATCTTCTAGGGTTAAGGTTTTTGCCTCTTTGTCTTTTAGGATTCAAGATAAAAGGCCCTTTTCAATCCCTTTGTAATAATGTTTCTGCGAATGATCAGAGCCGACATCTCTTTCTCTTAAAAGATAAGCTACCACCATTCTTGCCAGTTTGTGTTCTACAATATTCTGCTATTTTATTCATTAGTAGAAGTTGGGTTTCACTGTATTTTTGTGTTCTCTGTTATAGTTTTGTTTGTATTTCATATTGTTTTCAATATAATCCATATCAGTGGTACCATAAAAATTTTCTCCTTGTTATTTCTCAATGCATTTCCTCGATGAGATGAGGATATAGAGAGTTGGGTCTCGAGTTAGTTTCACTAGGGGACGATTGCTCTTGCGGGCCCAATAAACCTCCCATGGTGGAAGAAAAGAGAGACGAAAGAAAAATATATATTTTCAAAATGTTTTTTGAGAAAGCCCTTGTGCATTAGTGGAATGAGATGATGGGCAACTTTGCCTAGGTCCTTTGATGACTATCGATGGTAGAAGATGCACCTTCAACAAGTATCCATTTTAGAGGCATGACACCCTTTAAGGTACATATTAACTTTTATATCTCCTTATTTGAAGGGCAGATAGAGGGATATGATTTGGAGAAATGGTTGAATATGTTAGAAGGGTATTACTCCATTAAAAATTTTCTGACACAAAAAAATCACCTTCACTCTCCTTAAATCCCTCCTCCATGTGAAATATTGGTGGGAATGTTACTAGGAGAGACATAACGAGGATGAGTTTATGAAATTAGGGAGAGGGCCCACTTGGATGACCTTTGTTGATGCCTTAAAGGAGGAGTTCTATCCTATTAGAAACTATGATGACTAGTACACGAGATGGACAAATCTGCATTAAGAAAGAGACTAGACAGTGCAAGAGTACACTAACACTTTCCATACCTTACACTCAAAGTTGGGTATCAGAGACTTTGTGTGGAATCCGAACCTTAAATAACACAGTCACCTACTCAGGTACATAAAAAAAAAAGGATTTTTTGGATATCTCCTCACTGGGAGCTGCTTATTGATATGTTGTCAAAATCAAGCAAATATTTAAGCAACGAAATAAGAAGGAGTTAGGGTCTGCAAATATACAAGAACAAAAGCATGGATAAGGTGGATTTAACTCAGATAACATGGGATATAGAAAGGAAGGCCAACCTCAATAGAGATATTCCAAGATGGAGGAAAAGAAGGGTAATGAGAATATGAATAAGGACACTAGAAAGTGGTGAGAGTTCAAAACAATCCCTGACACAACAATGATGAATGCAACTTGAAACAATCACTATTGGCTGAGATAAAAGAAAATAGCTAGACCCCAAATTAGAATCTGAATCAGAGCAAGAGAAGGGAAAGAGGATCATCGATGTAGAACCAAGTGCTACAATCACAAGCGCAAGTATCCAACTGGACTAGTCAGAGGAGTTTGAGGAAGGGGAGCACCTCTTCCATTCAATATAGATGTGGATGAAGGGAACCCCACTACATTTGAATTTTGACAATGGGAGCTAGAAGAACCTAATATCAACATAGGTCATCAAGAGATTGAAGTTGTTGATTATGCCACACCATGAACCATACACCATTGCTTGGTTGAGCCAGGGAAGAGAGCTTTGTGTTAGCCAACAATGTCGCATGTCCTACATTATCAAGCTCTTCAAAGATGAGCTACCATGTGATGTTTCCCCACTTGAAGTTTGTGATGTTATTTTAGGACAACCTTATTTGTGAAAACATCATTTCGTTTATGAGTCCCAACCCCATAGTGTCATTATCACTTTGGGGGATCAACCGTACTAGCTACTTGAGGTAGTTCTGATTACTATGATTTCATTGATCTTGAAAAAGCAGTGCCAAAAAATAATATCACAGACTATGAAGTTTGTCCTCTTCCTAGTTCAGTCATAAGGGAAATGAAAGGTCATTGTGATCACCAAACATTTAACACAAGATATCTCTACAAAACAAAAATAGGTGGACAATCTTTTAGAGGAATACACATATATCTTCGCTTCACCTATAGGGGTGCCTACACACTCTTAGGTAAAACATCCCATTTGTTTGATAATTAGTACTCCCTTGACCAATGGTCCACTATACAAACACTCCCTTTTGTAGAATGACGAAATAAAGCGTCAAATTCCTGAGCTCATCCACAAGGTACTCATTCAACCAAGATCCTCACCTTGTGGGAGCCCAATTGTGTTGGTGTAGAAGAAGAATGGAAGGTGGCGACTTTGTATTGATTGTAGAACCCTGAATAAAATCACTGTCAAGAACCGATACTCAATCCCTCAGATTGAGGATCTTCTTGACCACTTCAATGGTGCCAAGTTATTTAGAAAGATGGATATGAAGTCAGGATGTCATGAGCTATTGTGCAACCCAAATGGATATCATATGCAAAAATTGCGCCCCTGGGTACTTGACATATCAACTAACTACCTCGGGGACGCCAATACTTTAGGCGTTTCATCTTCCAGGGTTAGGGTTTTGATGTTTAGGTTTTTTTCTTCTTTGTCTTTGAGGATTCATGATAAAAGGTACTTTGTGACCTCTTTGTAATCATATTTTTGCAAATGAGCGTAGCTAGCATCTTTTTCTCTTTAGAGATAATCTACCACCATTCTATCCCATTTGTGTTCTAAAACATTCTGCTATTTTATTCATTATAAGAGGTTGGGTTTCACTGTATTTCTGTGTTGTCTACTTTAGTTTTGTTTGTATCTCATTTCATTCTCAATATGATTTGGATTAGTGGTATTAGAGTAGTCTGCTCCTTGTTCTTTCTGAGTGCATGTCCCAGATGAGGACAAAGTATAGGGAGTTGGGTCTCAAGCTAGTTTCACTTAGAGACGATTTCTCTCACTGGCCCAAACAACCTCCCATGGTGGAAGAAAAAAAAGATGACAGAGTAGGAGATCCTTTCAAAATGTTGATTGAGGAAGCACTTGTTTGATAGTAGAACAAGATGATGGACAACTTCACCCAGATCCTTCGAAAACTACCAACCGTATGAAAGGAACCTTCAACAAGTGACCATTTCAGATGTCCAACACCCTTCACAATACAAGTTAACTTTGATATCCCCTTATTTGAAGGCCAAATAGATGCAAATGCATTGGATAAATGGTTGAATCTGTTAGAAGGGTATTGCTCTGTTTAAAATTTTCCCGACTATGAAAATATCACCTTCACTCTCCTTAAATCCACCCCCCATGTCAAATATTGGTGGGAATGCTACTGGGAGTGTGTTGAAGGGTTCAAATTCGATCAACAACAACAAGGGGTTCTCCCCAATACATAGTCCCAACTAGACTATACACCATTGCAATTATATATATTTTTAGGGGGTTTTGGCTGGTTGCGGACCAGTTTTCCGATGAGGGTGGATGATGAGTGGATATGAAATATAAAGATGTATATGGAGACTATGTATGAAATGAAAGATAAATTAACACTAACCTAATTGAACCTATCCTAGCTAGGAGCATACTAAGGTGACCAGTGAGCTGTAAGTTGAAACCAAATCTTGCACTTCTTCTACATAGATAACTGATAAAAAAGAGAAAGATTAGAATCATGTGTATACAAACACGTATAAGCAGAGTAGTCTATATTACAATAATGCACACATTAACAACCCACAAATCTCAAGGCATTAAGATATTTAAATAAATACTCTAAACTGAAGAATAACACAAATTGTATAAGAATTAATCTATAACAACACATCATTCTTACAGTCCATAGGAACAATGTCCATCTTCACCAGAAGTAGTTCCCAACTCATATCTGTTCATACAAAAAAATTACTTCTATAACAACTGGCCCTGAGGGCTTCTCAATATTCATTAACAAAGTATAAGTCATTGAATCAATTATGGAGTCTATACATTGCTTGAAAAGCCAAAAGTCCTTTACAAATGGGTTTCTATTCTATTTTATACAAATGTTTAGTAACCCCTATGTGACTCTTCATCTTCTTCATGGAGGAGCAATTACAAAACTCTTTCACTTTCTCATTCCTAATGAAAAGTGTACAAAGTGGGACAAAATTGGGATTGGTTAGGAAAAGGACAAAACAAAAGATAGGTATTGTGTCCTCTTCTTATGGATTTCTGTTGCTCAAGTAGGCCGTCCAAACTTCCAGCTGATTATATAGTGATTCAATCCTTCTATACGTCAACTGTTCTAATGTTGTGTTGATCAACACAATATTTCCTTCGAGAGTGCCCATATCCTTTTCCAGTTTCATCATGAAATCTTGTACCATGGTATGAATATTTACTAGTTGTAGCAAG
This sequence comes from Picea engelmannii, assembly GCA_009831015.1. Taxonomy (NCBI): domain Eukaryota; kingdom Viridiplantae; phylum Streptophyta; class Pinopsida; order Pinales; family Pinaceae; genus Picea; species Picea engelmannii. The sequence goes on along the minus strand of ML784116.1, from coordinate 186,116 downwards.
TGTTGATCAATGCGATATGTGGAGACGAAGGTAGTTGCTTCAACTACTTCCTTCCTATGATTGGTGTTGTCATGTACCGCACTCACCAATTATTTTTTCATCAGGTTCTTCCCAATTTCATCTAATCTTGGGAGCCGAACATTCCTGATTAGTTCATGGGAAACTTTATGGATGCTCAAGCATATTTCCATGGATTTGGTGACTTCTCTATCAACCTTTTTTCCTATCTGTTGGAAATGATCTAGTGCATATAAGTTTGTCTTTCTCTCCTCTTTTGATGGCCGATAAATCTCAGGTGGCGTGCTTGGATTCTCTTCTATCCATCTGTCTATGTCTAATACACCTTCATGAATGGTGTTGTATTACGAGAGATTCATCTGCACATGATTATTTTGTTCAATGACCACTGTAGCCGCATTTTGGAAGAGGTGCAGATGGGTGTACATGTCAATTATAGCTCCTTCAAGATTGTTTCTAACCTTTTCGGTCCTGTATTTGAAGATTTGGAGTCTCCGCTCGTCAATATTTAACTGCTGAAGTATTTCCTCTAGTTCTATGATCCTTGACTCCTTTTCTTCATTTTGCTAGCATAAGCTTTGTATGTTGTCTACGTTGGCATTCATGAATGAAAATCCATCCTTAGATGTGGAAACAAGGCCTTCTTTGTCATCTCCTATGACTGGGACATGGGTAACTACTGAGATAGGGGTTCCTTCAATTACCGACACTTTGTTTACCCACTCCTACATGATTCTACCAGTCTTATTTTCATAAGTGAAGCTCCTTAGATCCAATAGTTCATTCAAATAAAATGGCTCCTAGAGCTCGAGTCCTAAATTGATGTCAGTCAAATCTATTTCTATACCTGCATTAGATGTTCATGGGATGTCCACCTTCATGGGACGTGTGTCATCCCTTTTATCTTCTGTGTTTTTCTTTTGTCTTTCTTCTTAAACAACTTTTTCTGTTGCTTGTTTTTCCGCTTCCTCTGATTTCTCCGTTGCTTTTCATTCTTTCATTTCTTGTTCTAATGCGACTTTCTCTTCTGCTTCAGATTTAGCTTTGGCTTTTTCATTTTCAATCTTTCGCTTCTTTGTGTCAATTTTATTCCTTAAAACTTTTTCTTTATCTATCCTTTTTTTCTCTACTGGTACCTCTTCTTCTCCCTCTGTAGATCCTGAGTTTGTCGAGATGGAAATAGGGGAAATGTGCCCAATTTATTCTTGTTCTACCTCTTTCCTGGCTGCTTCCATTTCCTTTTCTTCATCTGCAATTCTTCCTTTCAGTTGGACACACGTGTTGAAAACAACTTCATCATATGTCATGGTGTTCCAGTGTGCTTCTTCCTCTTCCCAAAGATATGTAGGATACTCATAAGGAAACCCGACATTATTGAAATGTTCCTTGAAAATACCCTTAGGGTCATGTCTCCTGAATCTCTCTTCCCCCAAGTGATAGGAAAGAAGGGTATCTACCTCTACCTAGGCTTGTCTAGTATTTTCAAAGAAATAATTGTCGACATATAAAGGTAGTGGGGGCCAGATTGCTTTCTTCAATCTATACAACAACCCTCTAACTCCATGTATAATAGTTTGATATGATACTTCCTAAAGGACGATCTTGTTGGGTACGAATCGTGGAAGTAGATGAGGTGGATTTATCATGCCATAAATTATTATGTAAGTACCGTGCTCCATGAGATACTAATCCCCGATCCTTCTTATAACTACTATGGCTCTATCTATCATGCATGAGGGTGCGATGAAAAATATGAATTCATATAATGGAGCAAGGAAGTGTTCGCATATCCTTTGGTATTCTACATGGTATTTGTGCTCCCAGAGTACTTTACAATATATGTGGACTGCAGGGTCAACATGCAACCAACTCCATCCCATGTTAGGGTACTTGTGAGCTATACACATTATGTCCAGGAGGTATGAGGACATATGGAAACCATGGAATGTTCCTGGTTGGAGTTGATTGACTGTGGAGACATCAACCGTGAGATTCTCAGAGAATATGTCTACCCAATTGAATGAAGTCCCCACATCTGCGTAGAAATAAATCAAAGGCATGTATGATAAGGGGAATGGTGTTGCATCAGATTCCCCATATAACCTGTACAACATGGATACCAAATATTGGTAGGGTCTTCTTAAGGCACTCATGGGGTACCATATTTTAGGTTTGTATTTAAACTGCTTGTCTACCTTATACCATTTGGGGAACAAATCCTTCGGTGTATACTCAAACTCATTGAGGAGTTTACCATCCAATATTTTTCTTCCCTCCTCAATGTGATAACATTTGGCTAAAAAGTTTGGCCTGGAAGAAGCTATGGGCTCCTTTCTTGCGTTGAAGACGTATCTACTACTTATTTCAATGTTCTTCAAAATCGAGGAGTTGGCATATGTGCAAGGGAAAACTGCTGGATGTGGTGCTAACCTGAAGATCACTTATTTCCTAATGTTCTTGAATGCTTGAAGCTCATATGGATCTTTAGCTTCGACGTAGAATTTTGATTTGTTGAACATGTGGTAAAATTCTCCCCATTTCAAGGTTTCTCCATCCTTTTCCAGAAGTCCAGCCGTGTCATCATATGTGGCTCCAATAATATCTATCTCTCCTTCTTGTTGGGAACTGCCAGATGCTTCGATTCTTGATGCCTTTCCTGCCATTTTCTTTTGTGGTGACATGTTGGAACCTGCCAAAAAAAATATAAGTTTAGAGAGCATAACATGATATAACATACCATTCAATGTAACTAAATGATTAGGAATAACAGAGGATTTATTGGGACTATTTTAAAAAAGAGATTCATCCTCTGAAGATGTCAGGATAATGGCAAGCATTTTTAAGCAACCTGGTCAAACTTGGGGAAGAAAGGGTGGAGAATAGGCTTTTTAAAAGAAAAATTATAGGTCTAGAGGTTAAATTCTTCGATGCAGGTCTACTAGGTTTATGCTAAGTGTTTTGATACAAATGGAGAGATGGTTGAAAAAGTTATGATCATAGATGTTAAGAGAAAATCCTCCAATCACATTGGAGGAGTTAGTAAGAACTCCTCCAATGAGGATGGAGGGGTTAATCCTAACTATTCGGATAACTCATCAGAAGAGTTTTTCCAAAAGTATTGAAAGCATGTAAAGATCGATGATGTTAATTGATACTCTTCCGATCATATCATAGGAGTTGAGAGTAACTCCTCTAATATGAACATAAGAGTTATAGCTAAGTATTCTGAGAAGTGCGGGGGCAATGTTGGTAACTCCTATGGAAAGAAATCTAAGTTTTTCGAGAGTCAGGGTAATACTTTTACTTCTCTAGGGGTGTAATCCTTTTTACTCCCTAGAGAAAGTATCCCTAACTAGGTAAATATAGGAGGCTGTAATCCCTTTTACTCCTCGTAGCAACCATTGCAATGGATTATTCAATAAACAATAACGATAAAACTTGATGGAGGGTATATTCCCTTATATTCCTCCAAGGATCTAGCCAAGAACAACCATGAAAGAAGCAAGAAGAACTAACAATATGCAGTTTTTTCTTACTAATTCTAAGAAGCATGCAAGAAAAACCCTTATTTACCAAGAGGGGAAAACATTTCAGCCAAGTAGCTCTTCTCACATGAGAGAGTTATGATATAAATGAAATGAATTTGATCCTTATTTATACAAAACCTCTAAAAAGTGTTTGTCCACATTTAGTTAGGGTAAACCACAAAAGTAAGGGGGCCATCCCCTTTTATTTTTCCCCTTTACAAAGTAATTTGGTTTTAACTTTAAAATTTGCACAAAAATAAACCTTAAGGCCGGCGTCAACCCCTTCTAGGGTGATGTCTTGGCACATTTAGTGAATTGTTGAGCAATAAGAGGAAGTCATTGCGCCTCCTAAGGCCTTCCCTTCAAGTGCTAGGGTCTTCTCCATGGTTCAAGGGATCCTCCTCATCACAAGGTGCCAAGTTTTTATCAAATCATCATCACCACCACCACCAAACCATATCCCTAGTCAAGACGTCAAGCCCCCAAATATGATGTAAGGCCTCCAAAGGCAAGTAGTTGGAATATATATGGTTAGGTGTTACATCCAAGGTCTTCTATCTTGCCTCCAAAGGAAACATACAACCTCTATATTTCCCCCAAAGTTTGGGTCATGGCATCCAACCTGTGGGATTCCTACCCCAATGAAGGCCCAATCTAGGCTTGTTCCTTCAAAATGTCCATCAGACAAGGTCTTGCAAAGACACATGGGTGCACCATCCAAGATTGCCAAGTCAAATGTATCATGGCAAGTAAAATCACATTTAATACAAGAGCCACCTAAACATGTACATTAAAACTACTTCATCAAATTAAACAAGTGCTCAAAGACCCTATGCAATTTGCCAAGTTTAGGTATGGGAGGGTTTTTAAGGTGACCTATTGGGTGAGTCATTCCTTAAGTCAAGGAGTGTTCCCTAGGTGGACCCCTCTCTAAGTCATGTGGAGAATATTAAGTATATGGGGGTAATATTTTTGGGCATGGGGTTCATGAAATACAAGGGTTCATATTGTCTCATTTATGGGTGCCTTTGTAGAAGGTGTTCTGCACCTTCATTTTCAATTCGTCCTTTTTCCAAGCCTATTTATTTTCCATTAATTAATTAAAGTCCAGAACAATTGGGTACTCTAGAAGAGTAATATAAGACTTGGGAGGCAGTACCACAATTTCACTTGAAGGGAGAGGTACACAGAGTGCCATAGGGGTAAAGCAAAGGTTGTAACACTTGTGTAGATCCCTCAACAAGTGGAATGTCTATATAATATGAAATTGTTTCTTCGAAGTCTTTGATTTTTTAGGAGAAACGTTTCATCGTTCTTAAGACCTCATTGGGTGAGTGTATGGAAGGTTATAATTTTGGCTTTTATCTTTTTCCAACTACATTCCCTCTAGGCCTTCATCCTCTTCTCCCCATAAAATGAGGTACAATCCCTTCTTAGGTCAATACACCCAAAAATCCCAAAAGAGAAGGAAACAAAAAGGATGAAGTGTTAAAAATGATAAGTATGATTGAGAATGACATGATGACTCGTCAAGGGGACCTCCTAGTAGAAAATCCATCCCCAAGGGTGACTACTTACTATGGCACAATGTCAACCACCAAGGTGAAACATGGAAAAGAGCATAATTTCCAAGCATACGTTCTCTAATAAAAAGTATCTTTAAATGCAACATACTCAAATGCCTCAGGTATTAAAGTGACACTTACCACAATACCTGACTTGGACCTCATGGAGCAAGACCCATTGTCTTCTGGAAGCAATATGATGTGGTGAATTCCATCGTTATGAATACATGATGTGTGGTGGTGAAGTGGATCTCTGTTTGTGCATGTGAACGTTGCCATTCATCCGTCTCTTGATACTCCATGTCTACAACCTGAGAGACTTGAGAAATCATCTCCTTACTTATCCCTAGAGATTGGGGATAAAAATGAGAATGTACAATTCCAAATACCCCCACACATGGAATGAGAGTCATCCTTATGTTCAACATAGCTACAATCAAGCCCTTCATAGATCTATTGGCCACAACCCTTTTTATGTGTTCTTTGGGTTCCAACCAACATCCACATAGGAATAATATTCCCATACCCAAATTGAGGCTGATAAGGTGGCTGGATTTATTGAATGAATTCAACACATCCAACAACAAGTCCATAACAACTTGCATAAATCCAATGCCAAGTGCAAGTAGAGACATGACCAACATCAGGTTCCACACAAGTTTCAGTTTGGTGATAAGGTTTGGTTACATTTTTATAAAGATCTATTTACAATACCGCATCACAAGATTCACACACTTTGATATGGGGATTACACCATCACCATGGATGTAGGTGAGAATTCCTTTGAATTAAGCATTCCCCCATTCCTTCACCTGCATCTAGTCTTTAATGTGGAGCTCCTTTGTTGCCCATATTGAGCACTTAGCCCCTAAAGAACTCAACCATAACTACATTGAGAAATCTAAATTTGTTTGAATCATAGATACATAGATGAAAGGCACCCACCAACATAAAATATAGCTCTACCATGTCGCCAAATCAAGGAAACTTCTTTACCAAGGAAAGTGGCTCACCAAGAGATAAATTCAACAAAAGTTTCCCCATATGATGAGGGAACTTGACAAAATGGAGACCATTTCTTCCTAATCAGGGAGGATTGATCTAGGTAGATATAATTTTCCACCCACCTCTTCCACTAACTCAATGGTTCTCTATCTGAACTTAGAGTTTCTACGATTTTCTAGGTCCCAAAATTCAACGACCATTTTGAGGCCCTAAACAATGTTTTTTGGTAATTTGGGAGACCAGGGGTTGTCATAACACTCCATGGACCTAGAAAAAAGTTGTAATCCTCAAAAAATGCTTTCCAACAAGTTATTGTGCACCACAAATGGATATCGTGTGCAAAATTTGTGCCCCTAGGAAGTTGACATATCAACTAACCACCTTGGGGCCCATAATACTTTTTGCATTACATATTCTAGAGTTAGGGTTTTTGCCTCTTTTTATTTTAGGATTCATGATAAAAGTCCCTTTTCAGGCTCTTTGAAATCATCTTTTTTGTGAATGAGCATAGCCGACATCTCTTTCTCTTAAGAGATAAGCTACCACCATTCTAGCCAATTTGTATTCTACAATATTCTGTTGTTTTATTGATTAATGGAAGTTGAGTTTCACTTTATTTTTGTGTTCTATATTATATCTTTGTTTGTATCTCATTACATTATCAATATAATACAAATTAGACACTTGGTAGGTAATATAATACTGATGGGGTATTTTGGCCATATACCACCTCAAATGGGGTCATGCGAGTGGCACCATGATAAGTTGTATTATACCACAATTCTACTAAGGGTAACAATTAAACCCATTAGTACTATCGTTATGAAGTAAAGAACCTTAAATATGCTTCCAAACACATGTTGATGACTCCAATCTGACCGTTAGTTTCGGGGTGATATGCAATACTAAGATGCAATTGGGTGCCCAAGAGCCTTAATAATTATTACCATAAGTTACTAGTGAAATTGGGGTCACAGTTGTTGGGCTCTAAAGATGTCTTAAAATATAACCTCTATGCATCATCCAAAGGTAGGCGTTGGCACAAGCGTTTTACTTGTCGCCTACATAGGTTCTTACCTTCCGTTTTCAATACCCGTCCTCCAAAGATGCAACCCCTGCAAAGGGACAACAATCATAACAAAAGGAACAACAATCGTTCTGTTCAAATGAACAACAAAAGGAAGAACAATCGTCCCGTTCAAATGAACAACAAAAGGAACAACAATCGTAACAAGGGAACGACAGTCGTTATATTGGGCGGAACTAATGTTGTATTAATTAAGTTGTAGTACTTTCCCAACTATCTAATTTGTCAACCTGGGGTTCATAAACTGACGAAGCACACGCAAAGTGTATGAAAGAGTGAAGCAGAACAAATCTAATCTAATGTTTAAGCTACAACGGAAATTGAATCATTAATCTAACACACGACTGAAATATAATCATTAATCTAACACACGACTGAAGTAGAATTAATCTAGTTGCGTAAATGAGATTACTCGAAGAATGGGAAATTGTGTAAATGGAAGTAATCTAGAAATGGAGAACTACATGAAGGAAACACAAGCACAACATGTGAAGAGTTGAATAACACAACAACATATGTGAGCTCATGCCAATGAAGCAATCTTCTATTACAATAACCAAATCAATCTTCATAACAAAATAATAAAAGCTTGAAAACCAAAACCATGAATCGAAGCTAAGAATCCCTTTCTCTTTTGAATCCTAATGACTACCATTAATGACTACTCTAATTCTCTACTTACAACTGATTGAATTCTAATTGCTCCTAATTGAATTCTCATGAAGAGAGAGCACTCTCTTTTACACATGAGAGCCTTGAAGATAAGATAACCATCTCATTATTACAGATCCACTTTTCTCTCAACCTATTTCCCATTATTACAAAATATAATCCCTTCAAATCCTCACACATATCTCTCGTATATCTTGGATAAGATATTCCAACCAAATCTCCATGATCTTCTCCTTGGAATGGGCTTGAATTATCTCCTCAAATATTGAAATGGTGGAGGAAGTGTTCAAGAAGTCCTTTGAATTAATCCTTCACATATTCCTACACATTACAAAGCTCACACATATTTGAGATATATATGAAAACATGTCAATTTTCTAACATTTAATCACAAATTCGTTTTAAATACTAAAATGAATAAAGTGGAGAACAATAAGGTGAAACCCAAGTATATTTATGGAAATGATATCGTGAAAGGTTAATGGGGCGATGAAATGTGAAGAATGATGAAGGGGAAGATGGATGAAAATATAACATTTCTGAGCCCCAACAATAGTCTATGCCAATAGATTGTGGCATACCTTGTAGTTCGAAGATGTTATCCATGAATACTCGAGCAACCATGGAAGCTTTAAAGGGGTGTTGGAGGGAACAAAAATGAGCATATTGGGAAAGGTGATCAACCACAACCAAGATGATAGATTTATTTCATGATTTGAGTAACCCCAATATGGAGTTCATACAAATATATATCTGTATAGTAGGATAAATAGGTAAAGGTTGTAGTGCATTTGGAGTTTTCACTATTTCTCCCTTGTGTCTTTAGCAAAGATCACATTCAATCATAAAAGTATAAATTTCCTTCTTCATTCCTTCTCAAAAGAATGCATGTTTAATCCATTCATATGTTTTATGAAATCTAGAATAACCTGTTTTTGGTGATGCATAGAGTTCATATAACACAGTTAATTTAAAAATGGACTAGTTGGATATAGATGCCCTTTATAGTAGAGCTCATCATTGTGCAAAGTGTATCTTGGAGATGCATTCGAATCATGTTGAAGGTGTTGGATAAGAATGACAATATTAGTATTGGTGAACCATTCATTGTGAACGTTATTCACCAAATCAACTACTATGAAGGAGAATGAAAAGAGGGACCTTTTCTCTTCATGATTTCTAGAGAGAGCATCAAATAGCACATTCTCCTTGCCATTGTTATCAATGATCTCATAATCATAGCCTAACATTTTTCTTACCCATTTATGTTGTTCCGGGGATGAAATACTTTGCTCCAAAAAATATTTGAGGCTATGATGATCAATTTTAATTTGGAAATGCTTCCCAAGCAAGTAGGGATTCCAGAGCTCGCAGGGGTGCGGTCTAGTGGCCAAAAGATGTACCGTTAAGGTGTTTGTGCTGCTAAGTAGGTCATGAGTTCAGACCTTGTCTTATCTGGAGGCCATGCTTGCAGGTGGTGTGGTTCTCCCTAGGGGTTATAAGGCAACCGGTAGGGATTCGACCCCGTTTCATGCGGTAGCCAGATACCGCCGTTGTTACCGATTCCCCTAGATACAAAAAAGAAAAAAAGAAAAAAAGAAAAAAAGTAGGGATTCCAGATATTTATAACATGAAAATGGCCAACATTTGTTTTCTCATATGTGGATTTTCCTAAGTGTCACTCACAAACTTGTTTACTAGTAAAGGCCAATATTCTCCCTTCTTACATGAGAACTATGCTGTTATGATCCAACACCTTAAAAATGATAAAAAGTCAATGCATACAGTCCACTTCAAGGGGGAAATATCCTTCTACAATCTATCCAATTTAGAAGACAATATGAGATTAGATAAGATGATCCTAATACTAGGTCTCCTTGGTATATATATAGGAGACAATGGGTACAATTAAGGGTTCTAGCCAAAAAATATAACACTAGAAATGTAATAATTCAATATCTAGGGGCTTAGTAAGGGGTTTTACACATAACATGAGGCTTTGTCTAGGGCTTAACATGACCCTCCTATTCAAATTAGTGTTGTCCTCAACACTTGGCTAACTTGAGTGTTTCTGCATGAAGAAATTATCTTCCCATGTCACCTCTTCCATTGGTAGGTTCTTCCATATAATGAGATACTCAATAATTTCTCAATTTCATAGCCGCTTACTTGTTTCAAGGAATTTTCCGGTTCTAGTATGATTTTCCCTTCTTCATTAATCTCTAGAAAAATAGTTTGGACTGGGATCTTGTCACTGATTACCTTCTTTAAGAAAGAAACATGGAACAATGTATGTACATGTGAAGATGGAGGCAACTCCAATTTGTAAGACATACTTCCAATACTTTGCAATACCTTATAGGGGCCATCATATTTGGGTGCTAATTTATTTTCCTTCTTTTTCTGCTTGAAGGACACCTGTTTATATGGTTGTACCCTAAAAAAAACCCAATCCCCCACTTGAAGTTCCATTTCATTGCGATGTTGATATGCTTGTTGTTTCATCCCATTTTGTGCCATAACCAAGTTGTCGTTCAATAGTTTGAGAACCTCTTGTTGGTGCCCTATGTGGTCCTCCACTGCCTAAACCTTTTCAATCCCTTCCAAGGGAGATATGATGGATGGTGTATGATATCCATAAAGTGCCATAAATGGGGACATTTTTGATGAAGTATGGAAGGATGTGTTGTACCACCGTTCTTCCAAGGGAATTTGCTTGACCCATTGTGTTTGTTTATGAGATTCAAAGAAATGAATATATCCTTCTATATATTTATTCACAATATCAATTTTCCCATAAGATTGAGGATGGTAAAATGAACTATGAGCCAATTTAGTACCCAAACAAGAAAATAATTCAGTCTAAAAATTTTTAGTGAAAATTGGATCTTTTCCACTTACAATAATATTGGGGACTCCATGTAGCTTTTGAAATTTTTCCATGAAAGCTTCAGCTACTATACTTTCTTCAAAAGAATGAGAGAGAGAGAGAGAGAGAGAGAGAGAGAGAGAGAGAGAGAGAGAGAGAGAGAGAGAGAAATGGGGATACTTATTCAGTAAATCCACTACTACCATGATTTTTCCTTGGAATATATATCAACTACTACCATGATGACATTCTTTCCTTTAGATTTGGGTAAACATGTAACAAAATCCATTGAAAATTCTTCCCAATGTTGACTTGGTATAGCTAATGGTTGTAGGAGAGGTGGAGTCTTGATTGTCTCTCCCTTATTTTATTGGAAGACCACACATTCAAATACAAACTTTTGAACATCAGTTTTAAGACCTTCCAAGAAGAAATCCTTGTTGATCTTGTGGCTTGAATGTCCTCCTATAGTAGAAGTGTGCAATTCCAGAAGGACCTTCTATTTGAGTTGGGAATTCTTACATAAATATAGGCGATCATGATACCATAAAAAATCATTCTTCCATGCAAATTTCTATAATGCACTCAGGTCCTCTTGTAGTTGCTAAATGATCTCACACACCTCTTGATATTGCTTCCATTCTACCCTTACTCCTTCCACCCAATCATATTGCAAAATAGAAATAACACATAGTGAACCCCCTATTTCTTCTTCTTTCCTTTAAAGTGCATCTACCATAATATTATGTTTTCATTTCTTGTAGATAATTTCAAAGTCATAACCTAGCATCTTTATTGTTGTAGGAAAATATCCCTGCAGACAGGTAGATTGCCTCAAAGAGCTAGACCCTAAACTCTAAGACAGAAAGTGCTTAATGTGGACACTGACTTCCTTTCAAATCTATACAAACTAATGCATGAGGAGGAAGGAGAAGAGAAGTACCTCTTAATCGATGTTTGTCCCTGCATGCTCCGAGTCGAGCTCCAAACTCTCACTCCTCGATGAGTCCTGTAGACAAACAAAGTACGAACACTTCCTACTCTATTGATATTAGCTTGAAAACAGATCTATCTATCAATGATAAGTTCATGTAAAATCAGACACAAACTAGAAGGAAACATGCCAAGCGTGTCATATTAATGAGAATAACGACAACAATACTTACAATCGTAGATGCGAATGCGACAGCTTCGTCAAGTCCCCTTCATCTAACCCTTGCTCGAAAGATCCATGACCTGGATGATAACAAATTCACTAATCACTCTCCTTCATCTGACTGTGTGTTTTCTATGAGATCATAGGTTTCATGCTAGAAATTCTTCCCCCAAAATATCTCTGTTCCAACACCACTTATAAGATCATAATTTTGGTGTGATTCTCTTTTTCAGTCCCTTTTCACCATTATAAAGCTTGTTTATATAGCCTTGGAGAGGCTTTAACCACTTGAGATATCCTTGGGGAAGTTGAGGATTTTCCTCCTTCAGTTGAGGATCTACCCTGAGATCATGGCTGGACTAGGGATTCGAATCCAACTGCCTTCCAAGAATGAAAGGATCCTTCCCCCATTCATCTCAACAACTTAACTACTACCCAGAATAGGTAGTGCTCCCTCAAAAGGACCATCAGAGCGTTGTAGCGCTCCCTAGTAGGCTTTAAGGGGGCGCCAGCGCTCTCAAAATCCATATCGCTCCCTCAAAAGGGCCAGAGGAGATTTATAACGCTCCAAGATAGTGTAAGGGGGAGCGTCGACGCTCCCAGAAGAGGTATAGGGGAGTGCTCTCTTTCAAAAGCTCAGTTTTGAGGTGCTTTCAGATGGAAAAAGGTTCATGAGCCTGCTGACTCATTTCTCCTCTTCCAAATCAAATGTTTGAGGTGTTTCAAGTGTCCTCCTCATGTCGTTATAGGCACAACATAGGCATCATGGCAGTATGATCCCCTGACACTTGCGACACTTGTGAGAAACATGCGACACTTGCGACACTATCGAAGTGAGTAATTTTGACGTGTAACATTTATAACCCATTTTTTTTTTCTTCTAAAGATAATCATTTCTCCAAGAAGTACTTCAAAATATCATGATCTATTTTTACTTTGAAGTGTCTTCCTACTAGGTAAGGGTGCCATATCTTAGTTGCATGTAGTATGGCCAACATTTATTTTTCATAAATTGGTTTGAGTAAGTTTTTTCCTTTAATTTGGATTCTTTAAAAGGCAAGGGGCATTCTTGCATTAAAAATGCACCAATGCCATTTACTGAGGCATCACACTTTGACAATTTACTGACAAATTTGTGTCACAAAAATGTATTACGTATGACATAGCCTTCAACACATTTTCGTTGTGTATCAGGTGTCGAAAGAGAGACAAACTATGGTTCCGTAGATGAAAGGTTTCATCATGGTCTGTCGAAATTATGATAGTTGGTTCATCATCATTTCAACAATAAGTTTCGTCATGGGATATCAGAAGTATGATGGTTGGTTCGTCAGAATTTAGATGAAATGTTTCATCACGGGCTATCAAGAGTTCGATGGTTGGTTTTTCATAATTTAGATGAAAGTTTTTTTCACGATCAATTAGAAATATGACGGTTGGTTCATTGAAATTTAGATGAAATGTTTCATCATAGGTTGTCAGAATTTAGAAGAAACATTTCATCATGGTCTATCGTAAGTCCAATGATTGGTTCATTGGAAGTTATACAAAGTCCAATGCGTTCGTCGAACTTCCGACAGGGTTTGCACAATTTTTTTTTTTTATCCATCATGCCATCCCATTCATGTTGCCATTAGTTACTATATATGCAATTTCTCTTGCTTCCCACATGAGTGCTATTGGAGGGAATTAATATCCCAATCAACCACAAGAATGGAGGATTGGTAATAAAGGTAAAGGATTGGTATCAAGCTCCTCCTTCACCTTTATTTCCGATCGAGTAACAATGATTAATATAAATAATTAAAGGGAGAGGGGCCCAATCTCAAAGAAATCATGAGCTATACAAAATATATTGTCAAGTAGTTTGATTATAACACCATCATTATCAACGAACTTATCATTAGAATATGAAAATGTCAATAGCCCAGGTTTTTTATTAAACCTATTTGTCAGTGTTTTTTACTAAGCCTATTTGTCATATAGTATTTCTAATCCATCTCTAAGGAATTTAGCCTATTTCTTCATATGAGCTCTCAAATCTATTTTTATTGACTCAAGCATGGCTAATGGAAAGTTGATCATTCTTCTTAAGGTAAATATGGTCGACGAGATAATAAAGTTACAATTTTTTATTGAATGAGTCCCAAGTTAGAAAGTTTTGGGTAAGTTATTGGGCAAGACTTCAAGGTAAACAACATTTGAAGTTTATAATCAACACGTTTCAATTGATCTCTTCATAAAATGATCAAAACCAAATATTAAATATAGAATAACCTCCATGGTGATAGTTGAAGAGATCAACCGAAACACATTAAATATAAACATTATAATATATAAAATATTGCACAACAATATGTTGATCAACTACAAAATTCTATAATCAAAGTAAGATGTTCCTTTGATCACAAGAGGAACATCTGCCAAGTCCCAGTTGGGAATTTTTTGAGTAAGTTATTGAGAAAGACTTCCAAGAAAAATGCACATGAAGTTTATATTCAACACGTTTTGATCAATATCTTCAACTATCAAAAGGAATCCAAATATGAAAATATAGAAATTTCCTCTATGGTGATGGTTAAAGAGATCAACTAAAACAAGTTAAATATAAGCAATATAATATATATGTAGTTTACCCCAAAATCTTGCACAATATGTGGATCAATTGCGAATATCTACACTCTATAATCAAAATAAGATTTACTATGTTCACAAAGAGGATCTCTTTCTTGATTTTAAATATCAACAGAGTAGTCTTGCACTCAATTTATTAAATATAATTTATTCTCAGAGAGTTATTTTTTGGATGTGAAACTTTTTTAAGACAAACTTTAAAGATTTTGAAAGTCCATTTGTATAATTTTTTAGTTGATTTAGAGGTTTAGCTTAAACATTTATGTGTAATTCCATTTCTAGATTTGCAATAAGAAAATTGATTGATTAAGTAGCTATGGGGGAATTTCTCCAAAGCCCAGAACCCTTAGTATTCTTTTCATCTTCCGAGTAACATGTTTATCAATTGCAGTACACCACATGTTTGTTGGTTGGCCTAGGTAGTAAACCACATATATCGGTTGCGATACTACCACTTCAGGCAACATACTGCAGGTATCAATTGTAGTTCCAATAGGTTAACCCATGGTAGTCTTAGAAAAAATTCATAGTAAACCTAGGTGCCCAAAAACTGAGTTTTCTTGATAAGAAGACACATGTTAGCCCACAGTAGACATTAATCCATTGATAGTGCCGTGGAAATATTTGTTAACTATTTTTTCATTGAATGTGTGTGAACACACTTTATTAAATAAAAATAAATCACATGGAAACCTAAACCGTAATTAAGAAAACAAAAGCAGAGGATGGAAAAAATTATTGATCTCATGACGAGTTGGATTAGTCAGATCCACCCTTATGTATAAACTATGAAACGTAAGGAAGATTAAACATTGACAAAACCCTGAGTTATCTAATCATATATTCATGTGTATCTTCATGATGTGGTTGCTTCGGATGTACAAGTGACAACTATTGAGCTTACCTAAAATCTTACACATACTATTACTCAATTAATTAAAAAAAAGTGTGGTTGAATTTGGACAAATAGTAATAGTGATAGCTCACTCTTCATTGAGGTGTCTATTGGGTTGTTGTGGAAACTTTAACTAGAGAATTGTACCTCACAAGGAGAATTTGATGGAATACTAGTGCTCACTAGTGGGGAAAAACAAACATACCCCAAGTATAATTAATATCCATGAATGTTTGTCTTCAATATCAATCCTGAGGAGAGGGGTAATCTCTAACACTTTTATGACCTATTTATACATCAAAAGGGTCTAACTATTGGCTAACAACATGAAAATATACATAGATGATAGAACACATTCCTCTATATAAGAGAGCCACAAACATAGAATCCCAAGTTGAATATGAAAACATTATAGTTATCCAAAACATTTAGTAACTCCAAGGCTCAAGCTAAGATGGTGATATGACAATGAAACTTAATATGAAATCACTTACTCTTTTCATCTTTCTACTCAATCAAGTTATTACCTACAATGATCTCAAACACCTTATTGGAAACTACTAGCCCAAGGAAAAATGGTAAGAGTTGTGAGAAATCTTACCCCGTGGATAGGTTAAACTCCCCTTAGCCGAGTTTTCTTCAGCTAAGATGAAATAAAGAAAGTGGACACTAACATCCCTTGCTCCTGTCTATTCACACATGAAAATGAGAAGAGGAAAAATGAATAAGAGTGCAACTTTTTCGAAGGTTGTCCTCGCTGCTCCTTATTTCTCTAGCATTAGATCCAGTCCTGGCTTGAACACAATCTCCCTGCACTTAGACAAAACAATCTTCCTCTTCTACTACTTGCACAAAGTTATATGAAAGTAAATCTAACTAAATGAAACACACATAAAAATTCATATGTAAACTAAATGAAGCAGAAGTATGGGAATAGGTCAAGATTATATCCATGAGAAACAATGGACATCACTTACAATCATGCTGATGTGATGCAATCTTTCCACCAATATTCTCCTTCCCAACCCCTTATGTGTCGCTTGATGATAATGAGAATGCTTCTGAGCTATCTATGAATATCATAAGAACATAGGTTTGATACTCTCTAGAACTCTCTCTTTTACCCTTGAGTGACCTTATATAAAAAATGAAGGCTTAACCATGATGGAATATTTTAGGCGTATGGTTGAGAATATGACTCAACTAATTAGGATCTTCAGCCTAGGATCAAGTAGATAGATAGGACTTGAATCCCTTTGACCCAAACAAACTCCAACCTCTCGAAAACTTCCCTCCAAACAAGGTGGAATTGGTTGTAACCAAACTGCCGCTCCCCAAAGGCTTAGCATAGAGCATCACTGACACTCCCCCATAGTTAAGCAGGGAGTTTCACCAAGGGACTGACACTCCCTATGTATGGGTAGGGGGGCATCAGTCATAAAAAATGGTAAAAAACTCAAGGTGAAAAGTGGTTTTTTGACCTTCAAATGATGAGTTTTCTTCACCAATTTGTCTAGGGAACATAACCAACACTTCTTCATGATGATAGAATGTATTTCAACGTACATGTGATGGGTTTTCTCCCCTAATTTGTCTATGGAAAATTATCAACACTTCCATAGTTGCGACATTCAATTATGACACTTGGTAAAATATAAGTGCGACACTTAGGAATGTGGAAAATCGACACCTACATAAGTGATACATAAGTGTGACACTTAGTATAATACGATATATAAGTGCACAACTTAGAAGTGTCGGGATTTCATGTGCAACAGTAACATCCACTAAAAATAGTAGCCTCAAGCATAAAATTCCACATTGAAAGATTCCTTGCTAGAAACTGCAAGCTAAGGGATCATCGTGCAAACAAGCTCTACTCTACCTTTCCAACCTACCATAACATAAGAACACTTTCTATCCTTCACAACACCAAAAAATGGTTGCTCAAGACTTCTGCTAATGGTAAAAAATAATATCCTCTACAATAAAATTTTACACTCAAGATATACTTGCTAGCATTGACTAGATAAAGGGAATGAACAACTTAGACCCCCTTTCTAGTGACAACAAGACCAAGGTGACAATATGCCCAATCTAGAATTTGACTATTATAGCAAGACTTTCAACATACATCTCTACTAGTGTAGATGGTGCATACCTTCTTGGTCACTAAATCCTCAACAAGAAAATGTATGCTCTATTTTAATAAGTTCTTCATATCACACACGAAGAGGCTTCTCGATCCAGTGCCATAATACTATAAATACTCAATAAGGAATCAACCTCTATATAAAAAGTTTCCAATTTATAGACATGAGATAGGATAAAGAAAAAGGCATAGGGACTTACAACATTAATCCCGGTAATGCACCATACAAAGATTAGATTCCATCTTTCAAGTCACAACCATCCCATTAATTGTCCAAGACAATCCCACCTTTTCAGTTATTAGAAATTGAGTTTGCACATAATGAAAAAAATTATAACATTTAATATGTGCACGCATCCTGCACCAAATGGTGCCTTGGAACTTGAGCTCCCACTCTTAAAATAAAGCAATGTCTTTTCAATTCACTCTTTTGAAAGTAAATATCAAATGATATCTTTATTTACACTAGCCTAGATCTATCAAATGTTGAGAGGGAACAAATCCCTTGAGGTGAAAATCATTTTGATGATGCAAAAACTTGTGGAAATGTTTGCACCTTAAGAAATTTTGTCCCTCTCAAAACTTGATAGATCTGTGATTAAGCACCAAGCTAACTATTAATAAAGCAATTAAAAAAAAAATTAATGTGAAAAGTTGACATGACATCAACATTACACTCAGTCACTCATAACAAACTACATGAAGGCGATCAAGACTATTAAGGGACTATAATTTTTCCAAATGAGATTGAACTAACTAACCGGGGACAAAAAATATATATCAGTTAGGAAACCATAATAAAATGCTTCTACATATAGTCAAATATTTAGTATCTAACAATCTAAGCTTTATGTTCTTCCCCAATTTTAAAGGAAAGTGGTGGAAGAAGGCATTTGAATTGATCCAGGCCATTTATGAGATTCTCACCTTCTACATAAATTAAATAAGAAGGTAATTTCCAACACTAAATTGGTAATCTATTTGATCAGACTGAAGAATATTTGGAAAGCCCCTACCAACTAAAGAAAACCTTCTTTGTTCAATATCTTATTTAAAGGCTCAACCATCAAATATTAATTTGCCAAAATTCATGTTGTACCCCCTTACTCGTCCCTTCTCTAATGAGGAGGAAAATTTTATCCATCATTTTAGGTCCTATCCGAATACCCAAGTGCTATGACACTAGGTAGAAAATGAGTGTCCTAAACATATTTTCCTAGTTAGTCAGAGAACATCTTAGGAGATGACTATGGCTTTCTTTCTAATTTCTGTAAATGCATGACAATTGTGAAGAATTGACACTTAATATAATTTATTGAGGGAATCTGTATATTTTCTAAGATACCTGCACAAAATATCTAGCTAATAATGAATCATACACTCACTGATCCATGCAATCATCAGTTAACTAAGTCACACGTGTGGAAGTGAGAGAAACACATGCAACTATTGGTGATAAAACTGAGGTTTCCATGAACGAGTGACTTCCACTAGTCCAATTAAGTGTAACTGATTCTGAAATGAAGAGGATCAATCTATTTTGTAGGGGAATATTCTATAGAGAGAATATTCAAGCGTTCTCAACATTTGACTATCAATCTTAGGAAAATAATTCTAAGTGAGTGTGTAATATCTCCAATAGAATCGAATCATAATATACATGAATATTCTCAATTTTAAAGCTGATATCTCAACAATTTTTTCATTACTGTCCAATTGTGCCATGCAAATGCAAAACTGCACCAACAAAGCGGAAATGTGATGTAAACTATGTAACTATTTGGTTTTATGCTTTTAAGATTAAGCTTTATGCTTTTCACTTTTATATTTATTCTAACAAATTCAAGATGACTTGTCATGCATTCACAACATGCTCATCTTCTTACTATTTTGTACTTGTACTTTATGTTTATTTTGTTGGCATCTAATCAAGAATGAACAACATATGTATAGTTGAAGCTACTTCTAGGTAAGACTCAATTATTTGTTTATAAAAGACATAATAAAGCACTCATTCTGCCTGTTTTTATGACCCGATTTCACAACTAACAACCACCAGACCCGTCGAATATCCAAAATGTGGAGCATTTTGTAATTACGCTGAAAGGCATACACCTATTGAAAATGGGCACAATTAATCACCTTTTAATCTAAAATTCTAATCTTATGGCTAACAATTGAAGATGCTGGCATATTCTTAGTCGTACTCTCTAATCAATGGATGAAATTTAATGCTCATAATTTCTTTGCATTTCTGAATGCTTCAGTTACCTTGTTTACTTTTTCACATTTACTTAATATGATTAAGAAATTACTTCTCTAACCATTAATTGACAAATTAACTGTGTATGTATAAAATTCTGCATTGCTATGTTCCTTGAGATTAAACGTTTGTAGCTGGTAAAATTCCCCGCCGCAAATTGAACGCATCGGCTGGTAAAATTCCCCGCCGCACCTTTAATTTTACCAGTCGATACCTCTCGGACTCGATTAATCGTGGGTCATCCACTTCAGATAGGAGAACCATATGGTCTACGAATACGGGAGCCAAGGGGGTCACAAGGATGAGACTGTTCGGGGGCGGTGTGCTCCAAATTAACGACGCGGCAGACGCCACTCTCTGGCAAAGCGACGATAATCCCACAGATACACTTTTGCTCGACCAATTCCTCCGTGTAGGGGATACGCTCCTTAGCCGATCGTCCCCATATAATATGTCACAGGGCATATATAGCCTGCAAGTGAGGGCCGAGGGGCTGGGACTTTATGTCAAGGGACCTGATCCTGCGTCCTCCGAGATTTATTGGATGTGGAATATCTACAATAAGAGCACTCTCGTTCTGGACCAAAACTGCTCAAGTATTTCCTTCAATGTGTCTATTTTATGGCCCGATTCAAGTCTCGATTTAAGGTTTCTAAACTATACGTCTGTGCGATATTTCATCTTTTAGTCTGCATTATTACCTCTAGCGGGTTGTCAAAGCCCAGTCGAATTCATCGTCGGATGCTGTGTATGTAAAGCTGGATTACGATGGAAATCTGAGAGGATATGCAACTGGAATTCAAGAGCCCTTCCAACTATTGTCTGAAACGATGAGTAAATGCCAATTGCCGAGCTCTTGTAGCAACTATGGAGTTTGCTCTCAAGAGGACAACAATGTAAATGTCCCAACAAAGGTACACATCACATAGACAGTGAATCCAATTCTTATGGGTTAGGCTGTGAATTATCACAGAGACCCAACTGCGCCAACGTTAAAGGAAGTTGGAAGATGTTTTCTCTGGCAGGAATGGAATACTTTCGTAACCGCTATGTCGTTTCTCTTAATTTACCAGTCTTAATTATAAGAGAAACCCTAATTAGGGTTTGTAAATGGAATTAGCCTTTCAACGTTCATCAGCCACAATCATATGGCTGTGCTAATATGTAGTATCATGTGTTTACTTTGAAACATGTTGCTGTTCAAAATATGCATTGTATGAATATTGTAAAATTTAAATTTTTATAGAAATTTATTTTTATTTTTTTTAAATTTCCAGCCCAAATCAACTCTAACTCTTCAGCCTCAAGTCATTCTCCAAGCTAAACTTGATAATTTTGATTATGATATATAAAATAATAATAAAAAATAGTCTGCTGTAATGTCCCTTTCCAAATAGGAGCTCCAGAAGAGGAGGCTTAATGGTCTAAACCACCCTGTTAGACTATAGCTAGGGCCAAAGAGGGGTAAACAGGGTTACTAGAGGTCACTCCAGTCACAGGTGTTATATTCGGAAAGTGACATTGAGCTAACAAGAGTTAACAACTCTTTACTAGAGGTCACCCCAGTCATAGGTGTTATATTCAGAAAGTGACATTGAGCTAACAAGAGTTAACAACGCTTTGCTAGAGGTCACCCCAGTCATAGGTGTTATATTCGGAAAGTGACATTGAGCTAACAAGAGTTAACAATGCTTTTAAGTCATTATGAGCTAAAAATAGAAGTCAACAGTGAATTAGGGTTTCGGCAGTGATTTAGGGTTTCAACATGATTTAGGGTTTTGGAAAACTATAAAGGAAGGGTCAGTGACCTAATTCATTATTATGCAGATGATGACTTGTCATTGAGGAGAAGAGGTGCATCTCAGGA
>ML784116.1:48801-138727 GCA_009831015.1 Picea engelmannii | reverse complement strand
ATCGATCCTGGGCAAGGGGTATTTGTTCTTTATGGTTACTTTATTAAGTTGTCTGTAATCTATACACAGTCTAAGGGTGCCATCTTTCTTTTTCACAAACAGGACCGGTGCTCCCCAAGGGGACACGCTGGGTTGAATATAACTCTTATCCATCATTTCTTTCAATTGCAATTTGAGTTCAACTAATTCAGGCACGCTCATCCGATAGGGTGTTCTAGACACCGACACTGCTCTTGGTGCAAGTTCTATTGAGAAGTCAATGTCTCTTCTTGGAGGTAGACCCGATACTTCTTCCAGAAATACATCTCTGTACTCTCTTAGGATAGGGTGATCATAGGGGCTTGGTTTAGTGCCTTCGATTATTCTCAGGGCCTGTATTGCATATAGGGGACATCCCTTTCGGCAATACTTCCTCATTTGTAGGGATGATATTTGTCTCATTGAGACCGGTTTTCAGATCCCTTGGAGGGTTATCCTTTGTCTTTCTTTGTTCACACACTCCAAGGTTTTATGGTAACAGTCCAATTTAGCTTTATGGGCGGCCAGCCAGTCCATACCAATCAACAGGTCGTATGACCCCAGCGGTAATACATTAAGGGTCGCTTGGGTGTAGAATTTACCCAACGTTAACTGGCAGGCTGGTATGGCCTCCACCACCTTTCTTTTGGTGCCAGTGGCCAACTGTACTAACCATGGCTTAGTTTGTTTTCGTGGTTGTAGATTACACTTATCAACAGCTTTAGGGGATATATAACTCAAATTTGAACCAGGGTCAATCAAAACAGATACCAGATGGTTGAAGATCATACCTTCTATTTCCACCACTGAAGCTTGGTGGTTAGCTTGGTTATTTTCCAAGGCTGCATAGATCCGCGGCACACTCCTTGCCACATCATTGACCGTGGTAATTTCCTGCATGTTATAAATTTTCCGACTGTTCTGTTGTTGGAGTGGACAGTCTCTCCGGAGATGATCTCCTCTGTAATCCCAACATTCCAAAGGTTTTCTCTTTGGGTTATCGGTATTTACTGGTATAGGTCCAGAAGTTTTATTTCCGTCCATTGAGGGAAAGTTCTTCTAGAGTACACTCTGGGTTGGAAAGTTCATTCTGTGGTTCTTCCTGTAGTTCTTAAATCCTGAGGATTTACTTCCCTTCTTCTGAAATTTCAAGCCACTCTTCTGCTTCCATTCTCCGCGAAATTCCGCCCGATGTCCATATTGTTCATGACAATATGTTGCCTTTCATATAGTGTCTTCTAGGGTCTTTGGCTCGTCGAATTCAATTCGGTTTTGGTATTCTTTGGGTAGCCCACTGATGAAGCGCTGTGCCTTAGCCTTCTCTACTTTGATGTAGGGTACGTATCTCAATAAGTCGAGGAATTTGTTGACATATTCCTCCATAGTAAGTTGTCCTAGTTTGAGTTCATAAAACTCTTTAGCCTTCTTGTCGAAATACCTTTCCAACAAATACTTCTTCCAGAAGTACTTCTCAAACTGTTTCCAAGACAGGTCCTCCTCACGGACCCCTTTCATATTCTTGAGGTCTTCCCACCAAATGGAAGCCTTTTCATTCAGATTGAAAGTGTCCACTCGGGCCTTCAAGTTTTCTAAAAAATCATGGACTCTGAAATATTTCTTCAGTCCGAGTAGCCAAGCCTCGGCTTCCTCTCCCTTATTTATCTCGCCGTCGAAGGAGGGAGGTTTGGCCTTCCTGAATTCCTCAAATTTATGACTCTTGGAAGTCTTTTGCTTCTTCTGTTCCTTTGGAGAATAGGAACTGGTCTTGCTGCTGGAGGAGCCTTCTGAATCATCGAATTCCTTCTCAGTGGAATCGTCTGGCACTGGTCCTTTACCTCTGGGGTGGACCTTTCTGGATGTGCTTCTCTCAGTGTGGCCACTGACACGACCATGGTTTTGCATCTCAGGTTCATGCTGCATTTGTCGTTGTAGGTCAGATAGGCTCTGTAGTAGAACTGCATTAATTTCGGTTTGCTTTTCTTATTCTTTCATCATCCTTTCATTATCGGCCTTGCAGCTTTGCAATTCGACCATGAGACTTCTCACCATCTCATCTAAGTCTGGAGGGGTTCCTATTGCTCTTCTTTCATTAGACTCCTCGTCTCTGTTGTGGGAGCCTTCTCCCACCTCTTGGTGAGTCATCATACTCTGCGTTTATAGATTCCCACGGTTGATCGTCCGCTTGAGTGAAAAGAAAAACGTGGGATATTAGTGCAGAGTTGAATACATTTTATAATTTGTGCATAATTCCACAATTCTTTCACATGCATACACAATCGGGTGTTCATATTCCAAGTTTTTAATCTTGGATAAGATAGTCAATTCAGGGGGGTTACTCCCCATAGGAGTGTTTCGTACRAGGTTTATGCGCGACTGGTGTGACTGGTGCATGAGCCCAGTCAGGCCGAGTGTTGTAACCATGCTCTGATACCACTTTGTAACATACCCACTATCATAATTTAAAAATTTTGGGGTTAATCTCCCACAAATGAGAAATCTCCAGAAACCTGCATTAGCGAAATGCCAATCTCTGGTTCGATATCGGGATTCGGGGTTTCTAATGTCAAAATTTATTCACCCCCAAGATTCGCAATCCTCCAAATTTTGACGCGCCCCTTACGCATTAGCTCCCCAGACTAAGCCCGTGGTCCACTGCCTCTACGACCATGGTCTTACCTCCTTTCGAGGCTACTCCTATCGGAGTTTCAGAATTCACGGGTTTGAAATGTTTAGAACTTAGGTTCTCAAGATCTCCGATCCTCCGATTCACTCCTTGGTTGCCTCAACCCCCACTATACTAAGCCCTTGGTCCACACGACCGGTTCCTATATGACCATAGTGACCACTTCTCATCGGGGTTTCGGAGTTTGCGAGGCCGGGGTGCACATGTAACCAGAACTCCCGATCTTCCGATCCCCGATGTGCTCCTAGCATAAAGGCTCTCCGGGCTAAGTCCTGGTTAATACGACCACCACCTTCACTAGACCACAACCTTAAATCCTGTCGAGGTTTGGCGTCTCTCAAATTTAGGATGCACAAGTCCCCTGGACTCTCGACACACCTTTACACTGGCTAGCCCCCTTGGCTATACAATGGTCCATGTGACCACTGCCGTATAACCTTCCATTGGGATTTCGGTATTTGCGATGACACAAAACACATATCCCCGGGACTCGCGATTTCCCGATTCGCGACGCACCTTTTTGATCATGCTAGCCCCACTGGCTTAGCCTCTGGTCCACATGACCAACTTCGTGACCACTACCCTATCCCCGTCGGGGTTACGAGGTTTTCCAATGTCACAAGACACAATTCCATGGAACCTGCAATATCCCCATTCCCGATTCTCTCCGGATGCTTGACACGCGTACTCCTTACAACTTCGTCCTTCTCCGCTGCTGTGCTGACAGCTGGCCCCCACTCATCGGGGTTTCGCAGATCGCGAATTCAAAGTGCCTATACATCATGTCCCCTGGATTCCCGATTTCCCGAGGGATCACAAACTCCGATGGATTTGACTCCTGGTCGGGACTTCCTCCGACGTTGTATATCTCTACCAAGTGTCCACTGAATTGACGGTCCTGATCTTGTCGGTAAATCGTGGATCGCGATTCCGTGTGGAAAGAAATCTATGTATTCGAAAACTTCGATATGCCGAACCTCGACTATTCTAGATCCACGGACACGCGTCCCTCAAATGATGGACAACTCGTGATGAGACCTCCTATCCACCAACTAGTACCTTGATTGTTTATTTATATTATGGGTTCCCTTTTCCTACTGAGAATATTTTTACTGCTTTCTCTGGAATCCATGGGCGAAGAATCTCAAAGGTTTCAAAATTGGATTTTAACTCTTTCCAGGTTTTTTTACCCTCTAGGTCTTTAGCCCTTCTTCCCATACGGAAAGATACAACCCTTCCTAGTGTGGCTAATCCCAATGCCCGAACAAAGGAGAGGGGAGATGAGAGGAATAAAGATGGAAAGTGGTAAGTATGGAGGGAACAGACGATGACCTTTCATAGACCCACCCAGTGGAAACCCATCCTAAAGGGAGATCAACTTCCTAGGGAACCATGTCACCCTTCTAGGTATGAAAAAGTCGGAGAGCATAATTTCCAGGAAAACATTATGAAATGAAGGAGAATTCAATGCAACATATTCAAGTGCTTCAAGAATCAGAGTGACACATACCATGATACCCATAATCCTTACCTCATGGAGCGAGACTCACTGCTACTTCAGGAACAAGCTAGTGGGATGGACACTACTGTTGTTGTTAAATGGACTGCACTAAAGAAAAGAGGGGCCCTCTGAGGGCATGCTCAAGTCATCCGTCTCTCGGCACTCCATGTCTAGAACCCGTGGGACTTGAGACGTGATCTCCTTAGTTATCCCTAGTGCAGGGATAACGTATCTTATAAAATATTCATAAAGGCTTCCCAATACATCCTTAGTTTACCAGGTGACCATGCTTTATGACCAAGGGTTATTCCAGTTGATGCTTAACTAATTACTTCGTGACCAATTAGTGATGATCGAGCATTGATGCTTTTAGAGTTCTCTCCTCAACGCCTTCAATTCCATATGATATCGATCTTTGATTGTGGGCTATTTCTTCACACCCATATCCAACCTCATGATGGCGAACCTTCCTACCATGTGACCAAACCCCATGACCAAAGTTAACAAAAATGGTGCTAACTTATAATCTTCCAGTTCTGGCTGATCAACGATTGTGTTTTGTTCAACCATTGAGTGGATGGTTGACATCCAATTTCGCTTTTCTATTTGTGTTGACACTAGTCAACAATCACAAAATGCGAATTAGTTTTGGATCATCTGATCCAATCGACGGTGGAATAAAAAATTGTAAAGGTGTATTTGAATTACACCTTCGGGTTGTGGCTTGGAAATTATACATCATTCCAGTATAAATTTGAAATATATTATGGTTGTTCGATCACACTTCCATATTGATCCAATGATCGTCGATTAATTGAAGTATCCCAAATCCAGTTGATCTGGATATCTACTGTTGAACTAGTGTTTTGACTCTTGGATCTGATACTCTGGGGGTTTCTGGATGTGTTTGAGTTAATTGTTTAAAATTCTTGGTGATTTTCTGATGTGTGTGTCATGCAAATAATTTTTAATCAATATATACGATGCATGTGAAATAAGGAACAAAAACCATCTCAATAATATGTATTATGGGGGGAAAGCAAGAAATAAAATGATATGTTGAAAGCAGAGAAATTATCATCAACTAGATCTAATGGATCATCACTGGAATACAAAGAAACTAATATAAAATACCCGTGATCAAAATATGTAGATATATGATCTCCCTCCCATGTCGCGTCCTCCACTAGAAGTCCCCTCTATCTAACAAACACTCCCTGATGACACTGCTCCTCAATATGCACTCTCTCTGCTTGAGCACCTCCTTTGGAACTTGCTCCAACTGACCCTCCTCATCAAAGGGTGGCAACTCCTCTGAAATGATAACCCGTTGTCCCACTTCCTTTTGAAGGAAAGAAACATGAAAGACATTGTGAATCTTTCTACCTTCCGATTTCTCTAGCTCATATGTCACCTCGCCTACCCTCCTGATGACTCTGTATGGTCCATAAAATCTAGTCTTCAACTTCTCTTCCCCACTCCATTTCAAGGAGGACTGTCTGTATGGATGTAAACAAAGAAAAACCAAGTCCCCTACCTCAAAAATGTGATCTATCTTTTGCCTGTTTGCATAGATCTTCTACTGGTGCCAAGCTTCTTGTAATTTCTCCTTTACTTCCCGTAGAATCCTCTGACTCTCCTCAACCTATTCTTTTTCCCCTGGGACCTCGCTATCCCCAAACAAAGTCTCTACAAAATAGGGTGCATTGTATCCATACAATGCTCTAAATGGTGACATCCCGATAGACATATAGTAAGTCATGCTGTAACAATACTCACCTATGTGAAACCATCTCACCCATGTGCGTTGTTTCCCCCCCACATAGTTTCTCAGATACCCCTCCACCCATTTGTTGAAAATATTTGTCTCTCTATCTATCTGTGGGTGGTAGCTGGTACTTTTGGCTAGCTCTGTTCCTACCAACCGAAAGAGATCCTACTAAAATGCGTTGATGAAGCACCCATCTCTATCATTGACTATCTTCCTAGGTAAACCGTGCAACTGAAAATCCTCTCTAAAAAATAGCTCCACTACCTGTATGGTCTTGTAGTCCATGGGTATGGAAAATAAATGTGCAAATTTGGTCATCTTGTCAACCACCACAAATATACAGTCCCTTCCATGCACTTGAGGAAGACATGTAATGAAGTCCATAGAAATGCTCTCCCATTTCTGCTTCAGAATGGGTAGAGGGTGAAGTAACCCTGTGAGTTGTGTTTGCTCAGACTTGTTCTACTAACAATTCATGCACTCCCATATGTGTTTTAGTACATCATCCTTGAGAGCCTTCCATGAGAGTCTCTCCTTGATCTTCCTGTAAGTTTTGAAGTACCCATGGTGCCCACCTGCAGGCGAATCGTGACACACCTTCAGAATCTTCCATTTCAAGGTAGATTATGGAACCAAGTAGATCTGATCTTTGTATAAAATGACATCATCTAGCACCTGATATCTATCATCAACTACCTGTCCATCCAATACCTCACAAGAAAATTTATTTTTAGAGTACTCCACCAACAAATTTTCTTTCCAGTCTGTGCAAATATCTATCATCAAACACCCTTCTGGCCTCTTGGACAAGTTATCTAATACAACATTCCTTTTTCCCTTAACATACTCAATTTCAAAGTCAAAGGCTTGGATCTTCGAGACCCACTTCTGTTGTCTCTCGCCGAGGTCTTTCTGATCCAGGAAATACTTGAGAATGTTGTGATCAGTCTTCACTACAAATCTGTTGCCCACTAGATACTTACTGAATTTGGTTAAGGCATGCATGATTTCCAACATTTTCTTGTCGTAAATCAAGTAGAGTCTCTCCAACTCATTGAGATTCCTGATCTCGAACACAATGGGATGGCCTCCCTGCATCGAAATTGCTCCAATCCCCACCCCTAATGCATCACACTCTAAGAAAAATGGCCGAGAGAAATCCAGAAGGGTTGGAATAGGGCATGTGCTCATAACCTCCTTCATCTTCTCAAATGTCTATTGTAACTCCTCCGTACAATGAAAAGCACCCTTCTTGGTCAGATATGTGTGCGGTGCTCCCAAATTTGAAAAGCCTATGAGAAACCGCCTGTAGTAACTGCATAACCTAAATAATCCCTTCAACTCCATGAGGTTCTTGGGTGTTACCCAATCTAGAATGGAGCTAATCTACTTCTTATGAAATTGTAGTCCCTTCTCACTGATGATATGCCTCAAGTACATTTGTTCTCTTATCCCAAACTCACATTTGGACTCCTTAGCATATAATGATTGTGCCTGCACAATGTTAAATTTGGAGCTGCTATTAAGTTATTTTCAATTTACTAGACAATAATAGCATAAGTAGGATCATTGAAAGAAAAACAATTACAAGATACACACCATTTATCCTGGGAAACCATCATGGGGAAGAAAACTAAACAATTTTTTTTTAATAAATTTCCAATACAATGCCAAGATAACAAACCAAAAACTAGAGAATATCCAAGACTAAGCAATGTGCCTCTCTCTTCCTTGTTCTGACCACTGAAACTTCCTTCAAACTTACACACTAGATGAGTGACTTGAGTGAGTGAGAGAATGAGGTGCTATCCTTTCTTATTTATACTAACTGAGAAGCGCTAGGGTTGTGTCTCTTCATTGGGCAGGGCTGGCTTCTCCAACTAGTGGCTAAAACCACTTTAATTATCCATGGGGGATGACTTCTCAATTAGCATTATATAATTAGGGTTTGACCAATACAAAAAAGGGGATTTGGTCATACATAAGTCCCGACATGATCAATCCACAAAAGAGGATTGATATATAAGATAATAACTCAATAATAAGTAGAATATACTTTGTAGTTACAATATTTCAACACTCCCCCTTAACAAGAAGGGCATTCTACAACATCATCAGGAGAGAGAGAGAGAGAGGGAAGCAAAATCAACAACATCTTTGAACACTGACTGGCATATCTATAAATCATCAATTTTTTTTCCCATTATCAATAACATCATCATTCACAACGTGGAGCTGGAGTATCATCATCATCATTCACAACATGGAGCTGGTATATCATCATCATCATCATTCACAATATGGAGCTGGAATCTGAAATATCAACATCAGTAGGCATAAAATATATAATACAAGCATCGGTGATGCAAGTTTGGAGTAACAACATCATCACAACACTAGGCTGGAGCAACAACATCATCACAACACGAGGCTGGAGCAACAACATCATCACAACACGAGGCTAGAGAAAAAATATCATCACAACACGAGGTTGGAACAACAATATCATCACAACATGAGGCTGGAACAAAAAAATCATCATCATATAGAAATAGAATGAGGCGGGTATAACAACAACATTTTGTGGTACTCTGACAGTCCCTAGGGATATTCCCAGGAATCATAAGATTCCCTAGGATATAAAATCCTAATGGAGCTACCACGTGGTACTCTGACATACCGTCCTTATCGGACCTTCAGGATCTGTCCAGGAATCATAAGATTCCCTAGGATTATAAAAAACCTAACGGAGCTACCACTAATGACCACAAATGGCATATACATGCATAGGTACTTTGACAGACCATCCTTACCGGACATTCGAGATCTATCTAGGGATGATTAGTCCCCTAAGATATAAAATCCTAACTGAGCTACCCATTGTTGGTCAAGATACCATAGTATCATCAACATCAGTCCCCCTTTTGAGGGAGGTTCTTTCAGACTATACCAATCTTGTCTCGAAAGTTCTCAAACTTTACATGAGATAGAGGATTGGTCAACACATCTGCAACCTAATCATCTGTGCCAACATATTGGAGATTTAAAACTCCCCTCTACACCACATCACGAATGTAGTGATACCAGATTTCTATGTGATTTGACTTGTCATGGAACACATGGTTCTCTGTCATATTTATGAAACTTTGGTTATCACATAGAATCACGGTTTCTTCTGTCTCTAAATCAAATAGACCTGTCAATAAATTCCGAAGCCATATGGCTTCACAACTGGTAGAGCAAGCAACAATGTATTCCACTTCTTCCGTGTTGAGAGTAATATTTGATTCATTCTTACTCTGCCATGAATTCATGGATAACCCTAGACTGAAACAACATCTTGAAGTGCTCTTTCTATTAGAAACACTTCCAGCCCAATCTGAATCGGTATAACCAATTAGTCTAAAGTAATGATCTCCATTATAACAAAGACCAAAGTCCAACGTACACTTAAGGTATCTCATCACATGTTTTGTAGCAACAAGGTGGAACACGTCTGGGCTCTACCAGATACTGACTCAAGGTGTTCACATCAAAACATATATTTGGCTTGGTATTCATCAGATACATCAACGATCCAATGATATGTCTGTACAACTTAGCATCAACCAATTCCGACGAAGTATCAACCAGGAGATTCAACTTTGTTTCCATGGGTGTGTTCATGGATTTACACTCCAACATATCGAACCTCTTCAGTATTTCAGTATTGGAATATCTTCTATGGGCTCTTCCAAACCTCAAGACCTAAGAAATAGTGCATTAGGCCTAGGTATTTCATCTCAAATTCTGCAGCGAGCTTATTCTTACAATTAGTGATCATATTTTCTTCTCTAGTTAAGAATAAGTCATCCACATATAGTAGAAATATAACTGGCTCATCATTCATAACCTTGAAGTAAAGGTTAGAATCAACTTTACTTTTGGTAAATCCCAAGGTCATCAGGAGACTGTCAATTCTTCCACACCAAGCTCTAAGAGCTTGCTTCAATCCGTACAGAGCCTTATTCAACCCGCAGACATGAGTCTTTTGTATTCAACTTCAAACCCTTGAGGTTGTTTTATATACACTTCTTCTTTAATAACACCATTTAAGAAGATTGTTTTCACATCCATCTGGTGTAACTTCCACTTCATCTTGGTTGCAAGATCTATGATGGTTCTGATAGAAGTGTGTTTGGCTACAAGAGAAAACATCTCTTCATAATCAATTCCTTCCTCTTGAGAAAAGCCAGGAGCTACAAACCTTTCTTTATGCTTTTCAATACTTCCATCAACAACATGTTTTATCTTGTATAACCACTTGGAAGACACCAAATCTTTATTCTTCGGTCTGGAAAATATTTCCCATACATCATTCTTTATAATTGATTGGTATTCTTATGTCATGACATCTACCCATTCTTTCTTCTGACTGGCTTCTTCAAAGGAAGTAGGCTCATTTTCTATGAGATCACACATCAAAGCCATATAACTGGAGAATGGCTTAGGTTTCTTGACTTGTCTCATGTTTCCTTTTGGGGCACCATACTTCTCTCCATATTGAATGAGTTCCCTTGGCCAAGATGGATTTCTCTTGTGAGATATCATCATTTGGGGAGGTTCTTTAGATTCTATCATATCATGATCTTTTGTAATATCATCATCAGGGGTATTTGTAACTTCCCTCACTGGTTTTGCAACTCCGGGAGCTACATGATCTTCTTCATATACTTCTTCAAGCTGGCATCTTCTTGATTTCTTGAGTGTTGCATCTTCATCAAAGGTTACATATCTGCTGATTTCAATGTGATGGTAACCTGGTATGTAAATTATGAAGGCCTTTGAGGCCCCACAATATCCAACAAATATTCCCTTCTTTCCTAAAGGGTTTAGCTTGGTTCTTCTTTGTTTCAGAATGTGTACAAACACTGGAAAACCAAATATCTTGAGATGGCTTAATTCTGAATTCTTTCCGAAGAAAATTTCTTTGGGGTTTTTGAACCCAAGTGCACTATGGGATAATATGTTTTGAACATACACAATTGTTCTTACTGCTTCATCCCATAAGTGCATTGGAAGATCTTGATCATGGATCATAGTCTTCACTGCTTCCATTATAGTTATGTTATTTCTTTCTACTATGCCATTTTGTTGAGGATTTTAGGGAGTGGTGAGCTCACTCTTAATCCCAACATCTCTGCAAAAGCTTACAAATTATTTTGAGGTGTACTCTCCTCCATTATCTGACCTGAGTATCTTGATTTTCTTTCAGAGAGATTCTCTATAAAGGCTTTGAATTCTTTGAATTTTCCAAACACTTCATCTTTTGATTTCAAGAAGTAAACCCAAGTCTTGTGAGAATAGTCATGAATAAATAACACATATTATACATACCCACTAAGAGAGGTTGATGGCATTGGGCCACATACATCTGAGTGGATGAGCTCCAAGACTCCTTCTTCTTTACTGTCACTCTTCGGGAAAGGATTATTTATGTTCTTTCCTTGTGCACATCCCTTGCAAACACCTTCAAGATCAACCTTGAAATATGGTAGACCTATAACTGCCTTTCTCACATATGGTAAGGCTTTGTAATTGATGTGAGCTAGTATTCTATGCCAAAGTTTACATGGACTCTCAGTGGAGTGAGTCAAGGCTACATATGTGTGACCTTTTAACTTGTATATGCCACCTTCTTCTGTTCCAATAAAAAATGCATCTTCTATGGTTTTTCCTTTAGGCCACATAAGGACTTCACCATCTATGAATGAAACCCTGAATCCTTTATTATATAAAGCTGTGATAGAAAGAAAATTCTTCTTCAAACCTGGTACATATAGTACATCCTTCATCTTCATTGGGGTCCTTGAATCAAATTTGTAGGTGGATTCTCCCACTCCTTTGATAGGGTACTAGTAATCATCTCCAAGTGTAACTTTCTGGGGAAAGTCATTTTCTGTAAGGCTAGAGAGAATGTCTCTCTAACTTGTCATGTGATTAGAAGCACCACTATCTATGAGCCAAGTGTCCTTTCCAAGTGACATAGATCTCGAGAGGGAAGAGAATAACACATAGTCTTCAATATTTTCTTTAATCATCTTCATGGGTGGCTCATCATCTTCAATGGGATGGGTGTGGTATCTTTTGTTATTTCTCTTCTTGTATTCTTCTCTTATGGATGGGAAATTCTTAGCAATATGTCCCATCTTGTCACAATGGTAACATTGATAAGAGGACAAATCCTTTTCTCTTCTTTGAAATTTCTGAAACTTCTGGAATCTCCTTGGAGGGTGAGATTCTTTATGGATGAATCTCTTTGGGGAGTGAGATTCCTTATGTAGGTGGGTCTCCTTATTGAAGTGAGATATTCTCTTTCCTCCTTTAGCATGAGCAGCTAGGGCTTGATCTTCATCCCTTAAAATAACTTCTTCTTGGTTAGCTACTCTTGCTTCTTCTTGAACACATTCTTCCCAAAGATTGTCAAATTGTAGTTTCTCCTTTCTGGCACAAATAGGTTGGATGAAGGAATCCCAAGGTATTTTGAGACCATTAAGAGCTATCATTAAGAGTTCATATTCATCTAGTTTTTTTCCAATTTCTTCTAGCTATTCCATGAGCTGAGAAACCCTAGATAAATAGTCA
The DNA here is from genome assembly GCA_009831015.1 of Picea engelmannii. Taxonomy (NCBI): domain Eukaryota; kingdom Viridiplantae; phylum Streptophyta; class Pinopsida; order Pinales; family Pinaceae; genus Picea; species Picea engelmannii. The sequence continues at coordinate 126,130 of ML784116.1, read as the reverse complement.
TGAATGATTTCTCCTTTTTGCATCTTTGTATTCTTGAATTGGGTTCTCAAGTTCATCTTTTGGTTAATGTTCCTTCCTTCATACATTTTGGTTAGGGAATCAAACATTTATTTTGGATTATTCTTAGAAGACACTTGAGGGATCAAGTGGTATTTAATAGAGTCTACAATGATTCTTTTGGCCCTAACCATATCCTTCTGGTTCTTTTCTTTAGTTGTATCATCTGCGGGTTCTGGTACATTTTCCTTGATGAATATTGCAAGGTCATTCTCTTCAATAATGAGTGAAATCCTATACTTCCAGTCATGAAAGTTATCCACACCTTCTAACTTGTCAACAAGCTTGGTGCTTGCAGAAATCTTGACCTGGAGCTGGGAAAATGACCAAAAATTGAAAGTGCTCAGAAATTAAATATGAACTTACCAAGAGGTGAACTTGGTTGAGGTGAGTAGCCTGGTGCAATTTGTTTTCTGAAAATCCAAATTTTACCCCTTGAAATTGGGCCTGCGTAAATCTGGACGGGTACTTCTGGTATTGGTTCTGGTTTCTTGGTTTTCTGGTTTTGTGGTACCATTGAAAACTAGGGTTTCACTTTCTGGAGGCTCTGGCCATTGAAGATGTGCACTCAATCTGCCAATGCATTCTCTAGGCTAGGGCACACTTCCCTAGGTAGTTTTTAGGTTGAAATTCTCTTCCCACAAAAATCCCTAATTTTCTTGTACGACAACAATGACGTTTTTGATTACCCAGTGAAAGATTCTCTATTCAGTTAAGCTTTGATACCATGTTAAATTTAGAGCTTCTATTAAGTTCTTTTTAATTTACTAAACAATAATAACATAATCAGGATCACTGAAAGAAACAAAATCACAAGGTACACAACATTTATCCCGGGAAACCATCATGGGGAAGAAAACCTAGCAAAAACTTCCTTAATGTAGATTTCCAATACAATGCCAAGATAATAAACCAAAAAATAGAGAATATCCAAGATTGAGAAATGCACCTCTCTCTTCCTTCTTTCGGAAACTGCAGCTCCCTTCAAACTTGCACACTAGATGAGTGACTTGAGTGAGTGAGAGAATGAGGTGCTAGCCTCTCTTATTTATACTAGCTGAGGAGTGCTAGGGTTGTGTCTCTTCATTGGGCAGGGTCGACATCTCCAACTAGTGGCTAAAACCACTTTAATTATCCCTGGGGGCCAACTTCTCAATTAAAATCATATAATTAGGGTTTGACAAATCCACAAAAGGGTGTTTGGTCATACATAAGTCCCGACATGATCAAACCACAAAAATGGATTGATATATAAGATAATAAATCAATAATACATAGAATATACTTCGCAGTTACAATATTTCAACACATAATTCCCAAGACCTCCTCCAAATGTGCCAAATGCTCATCCCATATCCTGTTGTAAATCAATATGTCATTGAATAATACCAAAAGGTACTTCCTCAACTTCCTTTTGAAGATGTGGTTCATGCAATACTGGAAAGTGGTAGGTGCATTGGTCAATCCGAATGACCTGACTAAGAACTCGAAATGTTCGAAATGACATCTGAACATTGTCTTCTCTATGTCCTGATCCGTGATGCTAATCTGATGATATCTTGACCGCAGATCAATATTGGTGAAGAGAAATTCCCCATGTAACTCGTCCATCAACTCATCTATGTGAAAAATTGGGTACCTGTTCTTGATTGGTTTCTTGTTGAGAGCTCTGTAATCGATGCACATCCTCAATGTTCCATTCTTCTTTTGTACTAGAACGATTGAAGAAGAAAAATGACTCCTTTTGGGCCTGATGTGCCCTATCACAAGAAATTGTTCGATTTCTTCCTCAATATCATCCTTGAATCTTTTGGGGTGCCTATAGGTCACGGTGATCACTAGTGTAGCTCCTACCTCCAACTCAATTGTATGCTCGAATCCCCTTTCTGGTGGTCTCCTTGGTTGTATCGACCCAAACACTGGCTCATACTGACTCAGAAGCATCTTGATCTGTGGATGGTAATTCTTCTTGCCTTCTGAATCCTTCTAGGTGTTGATCAGACACTCTGCTGCATATGCTACATCACCATGACGAAAGATCCACTCCATCCTCTTCACTGATACTGCTTGGGGTGCTCATGTAGACATGCATCTTAGTACCACTCTTGATCCACTGACGTCTCTCAAGCTCATGGTCAACGTATGATAGTTGAAACCAATATCCCCCAATGAGTATAGCCACTGTACCCCCAAAACTACATCTACATCTGATAGGTCAACTACATAGAAGGTATCTGTCAAGGTGTAGTTTCCTAGCTTGACCTCTAGGTCTAGGACCATGTCAAGGCATGTCATTGTGTATCCATCTGCCACTCATGGAATCCCTCAAAATCCTTAGTGTGTAACACCCTCCTAGATACTAAGGACTCATCTATGAAATTGTGAGTGGCCCCACCATCAACTAGAGTTGTCATGCGCTTCCCCTGTACAAGGCACTTGAGATTGAGAGTGTTGTACCTGGGTACTCCGAAAAGGGTGGATATGGTTCCTCCTTTCACTTCTCTTCGAGGTTTTTTCTCTTCCTTAGGCTATGCCTCTTTTGGAATATGAGGCTTCTTCAAATGCCTCTCCGACTCGTGTGTAGTCTCCTGCTCTGAATCATTGTCTGCCTGTGCTCTGATCTCCTAATCCTCCTCCTCATTTCTTGATTCCACCTCAATGTAGTGGATATTCCCCTTTCCCATGCATCTATGCCCCAGGACCTAAGGGTCTCTGCAAGAGAAGCAAATATTCTTCCTCATCAACTCCTGTATGGTGTCATTGTCCAACTTGGGCTTACCCTTCCATTCCATTTGAGGATTTTTCTAATCCCTGTCTCTTTGTGGTACAAAGACTTTGGTAAAGGTTTTGGGTTTCAGCATTGAGTCCCCGATGTCTCTCATGCAAAAAATGGCCTCTTGTAAGGCACGAGGCTTAAAATCCTTAACCCAACCCCTCAATGGCTCCATCAATGCCTCGATGAACAACATCACCAATCTGTGCTTTGATATATCTGATATGGCCACTACCTTCTACTGGAACTCTATGATGAAGGCCTCAACTGATCTTGTCTGTCTCAACTATGTAAGGTCATTGAAATGGAGCTGTGGATTTCTCCTTTCAAACCTCTCCACCAACCTCTCAGTGAAATCCAAGTATTAAGTAATGTGGTTGTGACCCAAGGTCACTAGCATATGGTACCACCACTCGTGGGCCTCCCCACCCAAGTGAAAGGTGGCAAAGCTGATAGCTTCTGATGTCGCCATCGGGTTAAGATTGAAATAAGTGTCAATCTTATGTACACATGCCTGAGATGTGCATCATGATGATCCGTTGAAAGTAGGAATGTTCAACTTTCCCACTTTCTTGATGAAATACATGTTTTGAGTTTTCCCATTGCCCCTCTGTGCCACCCAGTTTCTGTTCCAATACCCGATCGAACAATATTCTAGCAAACTCATGTTTGCATGGAAATATGGTCCTAGTGCCAAGTAATCTCTCTTGTACTCTACAAATGGATCCTATGACACTGCCTGTCCCTGACCTGGATATCCTCCTGCATGCCTTGATTGTCCCAATGGTTTTCCCCTCTGGAACTGTGGATATAAAGGTCAGAAAATCTTCCCAGATGATGTATAAGCACAAATAGGTGAAGGGTGTCCACTTGATCTACCTTGAGATCAACTGGAGGTACTGGCCCCACCTCCCCGGTGTCCTTCTGAACCACTCACTCATCCTGTGACATTGTCACCTATAGTGATCACACTATGCTGGATCATCTGTGTACTGATGGCCATTTGTTTTATGGAATTCATCATGTCATGTTGTCTTCTGGCTAGTTCATTCAAGATGTCCAGTGTACTATCCCGATGTGTCTCGGGGCATTTTCCTCTACCCTCTAGTGTCTCTCGTCTGTCACCCATACTCCTCTTTATCTCTACCTCTGTGTCAGAGCTGATGTGCTCCCTATCCTCTAACTCTGGCTCTGTATCTAATTGAGTGTGGAAGGGAGTGTAGTCCCTTCTGTTCCTGTCTCTCTTGTCTCTGCTATGTCCTCTATGGTATTGAATGTACTCATCCCCAATATGTCCTCAACCCTCTAGGTATTCTTCACCTATTCTCGTAATCATAGGGTCATGAGAAACACTTCTTCATAGGCTAGCAGGAAGAAGGCTCTGATACCACTGAAATATCCCAAATCTAGCTGATCTCTATATCTATTGTTGGACTAGTGTTTTGACTCTCGGACCTGATACTTTGTGGGTTTCTGGATGTGTTTGTGTTAATTGTTTAACATTCTTGGTGATTTTCTCATGTTTGTGTCATACAAATAATGTTTTAGTAGTATATACGATGCATGTGAAATGAGGAACAAACACCATCTCAATAGTATGTATTATGGGGAAAAAGTAGGAAATACAATGATATGTTGAAAGCAGAGAAATAATCATCAGATAGATCTCATGGATCGTCAATGGAATACAAATCAACTATACAAAATACCCATGATCAGTAGATGTAGATAGATCTGCACATGCACAGACATATTGACAAAATGTAGTTCCGGAAACTCACGACAACTGCTGCAAATGATGGAAAAATCACCTTGGTGGATATACTCAACATAACGGATTGGGAATTATCCCAAACTGAGAACCCTGGCCTCTAGGATCCTCCCGGTAACTGTCGTACTGAAGATCTGACCTCTGAAGTTCTAGAGGACATCTCACGGGGGGGTTGTACACCTCCTATTATTTGTGAGTGTTCCCTAGTGATTCCACCATCGAAATCCAATGATATATGTCTCAAACTGTGTGCCCTAGCCTCCTCTGTACTAGGTCAGAAGGGTTTCCTTTGATCTGATCTGGAACACCCCCTAAAACCTGAAACATCCCTCCTCAAGAGTTTTTCACTTCCTGGTTGTCTGATGCGCCCTAGTAGATTCCACCATCAGAATATGATGACTGGTGGCTCAAAAGAAGTGCCATGTCTAGTCCTCAACTGGGTTGAAAGGAATATACAAGATAAATCCTGGTCTCATGCATCTACACAAAACCCTCTCTAACCCTCGTGCCCTCATTGGATGAGCTGCACAAGCACTGCAATAGATCTGGATACTCCTGAAATGGCATGGTGAAATACTTGGATGGTATATCTGATAGGCCAGGGTGTGTCTTCAAACACCGAAACCAATCGAGGCAGTGGTTTCCTCTAGAAATCCACAAAACAACAAAGAGGTTGGTTTCCTCCTTTAGAACTCTTCTCAACATCAAATCATAACATAAGGACCTAGGTCGAATTCCTCCTTTTATACCTTTCCCGATCTAATTCTCTATTGACATCACTTAAGCTAGGCTCTTTTTCCTACGAGGAGTTATTAATTAATTAATTCTCCCCCTCAACACCTTTTTCTTCTATTTCTTCGTTGACTTTAGCTTAAGTGACTTTTCCTATTCTTTTTGGATTAATTAATCATTTAGCCACTAATTCACCCTTATTTCTCCTCTTATTCCATGTTTGTGCATTACTATAGTCTATGGGTACAGATAGATTACTAAGTCACTCTCTGCTGACCTACTCTTGTGAATGGGACATTACATTAATCATCTTCATTCAACTTGATTTTTGGCTGGGACTTCCTCCTAGTTTGCTAAATGTCTGCCAATATTCAGGTCTCCTCTAAATTTAGTATCATGGACATCCTCTCTTCAAATTACTTATAGACATATTGTATTCATTGTATTATTGGAGGACCAAGATATCTAATAGAGAATTTCAATCCAGATCCTTACTGCATTTCTGTTGAGCACCAGATTTTGATCTTTACCCTTTCCATTTATATGGGACAATTTTAGCATCAATAGAAATAATTTCTTAGATTCTTTTCAAGAGATAAGTTGGTGGTTTTTGTTTATGTTTTACAATTTGGTAGATATGTTATTTAACTTGAAAGTAATTGATGTAGGTGGAATACATTTGGTCACTAGTCTATTAATTCGTCTTTATAGTTTGAGCCTTGTTTTGGTGTATACAATGCAATCTTTGTAGATATGTTTTCCTAGGCTTGTAGGGTTTTTTTATAAAGACACCAAGGAAGATAGTGGTGGCTTGGATAGAAAAAAAATTACATCAAATACTATCCACAAAACTGAAATTTTTGGATGGTTGGATGTCTCTCAAAATACCATACCATATTCACAATGATGATGACCATATTGATTCACAACCTAATGGAAGAGAGCACGGGTCTGACAATACAATTTAGTCATTAACCCTTTTTGACAACACCACTACCTTAATAACACCATGTTTGATATTTCCCAAATTGACCCTCTTTGAAATCATTGCCAACACCATAACACCATGTCCAACATTCCCCCCCTTTGGCATTGATGGAAACAAAGTAAAACCCCTTTCCAATTAACTAGGTCTTGTTGTTTCTTCTCCCTCTTTGACAACAATGGAAAAATGGATGTTTCTTTTCTCCAAGTGAGGTTATACTCCCCCTACCCATGCACTCCTTCTCTTTGTGAAATTCAATTATATATTGAGATTACCTGTAATTTATGTCTAAGGTATTCAAAAGTACTCATGGGTAAAGGTTTTGTGAATATATATGCAATATGTTCTTCAGTATCGACATATTCCACTTTCACAATTTTTAGAGAAACTTGTTCCCTTAAAAATGAAATTTAATTGGGATATGATTGGTTTTTGAGTGCATGAAAAGTTTTTTAGAAAGGTTTATAGCACTGGTATTTTCACAGTTGAGAACAATTGGATGATCATATTTTACTTGTACGTATTCTAGAGTTTGTTTCAATATCCCAATTACTTGAGTGCAGCAGGATGCAACAACAATATATTCAAATTTTGTTGTAGATATCAATATGGAGGGTTGATTTTTACTTAGCCATGACACAAGAAATTTTCCTAGGAAGGATGTTCCTCCATTAGTGTTGTTTTTTTCATCCACACATTCAGCCCAATCTGCATTAGTATATGCAGTTAGTGTGAATTATTTTGTTTTTGGATAGCATAATCCAAAATCCAAGGTGCCTCTGAGATATCTGAAAATCCTTTTAACTGCCTTCATATGTGTCTCTTTAGGTGCATATTGAAATTTGGAAACTAATCCTACAACTTGCATTATGTCTGGTCTTCTTGTTGTTTCATATAATAGGCTACCAATCATTGATCTATACATGGTTTGGTCTACTCCTAGTGATTCATAATCTTTGCTTAGTTTGCATCCTATAATCATATATATGAGTGCTCATAGGTTTACAATATTCCATTTGAAATATATTCAACATTTATTCAATGTATTTGGTTTGAGATATGAATATGCCTTTGTCTGATTGTGAAACTTGTAATCCTAGGAAGAATGTCAGTTCACCAAACATTGACATCTTGAATTATTTTTGCATTTCTGTGGAAATTTGTTTTCTTAGAGGATTTAAATTACTTCCAAAGATGATATCGTCCACATATACTACAATAATAATCATATTCTAATTTTAAATTTTAATGTAAATATTGTTGCCAGTAGCTCCTGTTTTGTATCCTTGTTGTTGTAAGTGATTATCAAGTCTTGAAAACCATGCCCTAGGATCTTGTTTGAGACCATACAATGCTTTCTTTAATTTGTAGACATAGTCTTTATTTTTTGATAACATAAATACCTTAGGTTGTTCTATATAAACCTATTCTTCTAGATTTCCATTTAAGAATGCTGATTTGACATCCATTTGATATATTTTGAAGTTTTTGAAACATAAAAATGCTAAGAACATTCTGATAGATTATAATCTGGCTACTGGGGAAGATGTTTCCTCAAAATCAATCCCTTCTATTTGGGAATATCCTTTGCACACTAGTCTTGATTTATTCATGATAACTTGACCATCTTCATTAAATTTATTTTTGAAAACCCACTTGGTCCCTACCACATTTTCATCTATTGGTCTTGGGACAAGATCCCAGGTTTGATTCTTTTTTGTTTGATCAAGCTCTTCATTCATGGATTTGATCCAATCTGTATCTTTGTTGGCCTCTGTATATGTTTTGGGCTCTATTAGAGAGAGCATTGCTCGTTCTTATCCAAATGTTCGTTTTCTTCTAGTTTCAACCCCAACACTTTTGTTTCCTATGATTTGACTTTTAGGATGATTTAACTGTACTCTTCTTGAAGGTGTTTTTTTACCTTGTCTTGGTGATTCTTCCTCTTCCCTTTCATTTTGTGATTCTTCATATTTAATTTGTGATTCTTCTTGTATTTATTTAATTTCTTCATCATTGTCATCATTTCCTCCCTTTTTATTAATTTGAGATTTGATTCTTCTTGATTTTAGATAATCCACCTTCACATTTTCACTTTCCATAATTTTATGAAACCTCATATTATAGCATCTATAGGCCTTTTTATTGGATGCGTAACCAAGAAATATGCCTTCATATGATTTGGAATCATTTTTTCCTAGATTTTCATCTTCTCTTTTTATATAACATTTTCTCCCAAAGACTCTGAAATGTTTGACTGTTGTTGGTTTGCCAAACCACAATTCATATGGTGTATTGTCATGGTTAACTCTCATCTGTGCTCTATTAAGTATATATAGTGTTGTATACACTTCCTCTCTCCAATAGGTATCTGGGATTTTGGTTTCATTTAAGATGGTTCTAGATGCTTCTTGAACAATTCTATTTTTTCTTTCAACAACTCCATTTTGTTGAGGAGATTTTGGGGATGAAAATGTCTTTTAATTCCATGATATTCACAAAAATCATTAAATTCATTTGAGGTAAATTCCCCTCCATTATCTTATCTTAGGCACTTGATATTGATATTAGTTTCATTCTCAACATGTGCTTTGAAGAATTTGAATTTGTTGATTGCTTTTGATTTTTCTTTAAGGAAGGATACCCATGTCTTTCTTGTATAGTCATAAATGAATATAATGAATTAATGTTCACCCTGTATACTCTTATTTCTTGTTGGTCCACAGAGGTTAGTGTGAACACGTTCCAAAGGTTTTGATGTAGAGTATTCCTTTGTCTTGAATATTAATTTTGTCTTCTTTCCAAGTTGGTATTGCCTACAAACAGAGTTTGAAGGTTTAATATTATTTGGCATATCTATCACAACTTCCTTCTTACCAACTTTTATAAGATTTTCAAAACCTATGTGTCCCATTCTTCTATGCCATATCCAACTTTCATTTACTTGGATCATGCAACAACTTTCTTCTTATTCTATGTTATATATATATATATATCACTTTGTATTCTTGGTGCAATAACTACTATTTTTTCTGAGCCTTCTTCTCTAATTTCACATTTTTGAGAGTCAAATATGAGTATGTGACCTTGATCACATGTTTGGTTGACACTGAGGAGATTATGTCTCAAGTTTGCAACCTGTTATGGTGCAAGTTGTAGGTTGGTAAAATTCCGAACCAACCATAAAAGCAAGTGCTACAACTTGGGAATTGTACACCCAATGTCATCTCGATGTAGGTCCTACACTTCAAGGGCAACTAGGTCACTCAAAGGAGGCGATCTCAGTGACCCTAGGGGGAAAGAGATGGAGATGGATAGATATGGAAGTGGACCCCCTAGAGGTAAAGTCTAAGTGGAGTGATATGTGGGAAGAGATGCCTTGTAATTCAAGTGATTGTTTCCCCAAAGATATAGTACTTCTCTGGATGATTGTACCTTCCCGAGACACAAGAAAATCCAACATGCAATGATATATGTTAGTATGGATAAACAAGTTAAACTTTTTTCCCCTAATTTTCAGCAGTAGATGATAGTTTATATCAACAAATAAAGCATCTAAATCAACATACAAATATCTAAACTAGTTAAATAAATCAACATCAAGATTAACAATGAATATAGGCTAAAAAATGGCACTTAAAAGGCAAGAGAAGATGGTTGTTGTAAACAGTGCCTACAAACAGAGTTGGAAGGTTTAATACTATTTGGTATATCTCTCACAACTTCCTTCTTACCAAATTTTATCAGATTGTCAAAACCTATGTGTCCCATTCTTTTGTGCCATATCCAACTTTCATTTACTTGGATCATGTGACACATTTTTTCTTATTTTAGGTTTAATATATATACATCACTTGGTGTTCTTGGTGAAATAACTACTAATTTTTCTGAGCCTTATTCTCTAATTTCACATTTTTGAGAGTCAAATATGAGTATGTGACCTTGATCACATGTTTGGCTCACACTGAGGAGATAATGTTTCAAGTTTTCAACCTATTATAGTAAAAGTTGTAGGTTGGGCAAAGCCCAACCCAACCAAACAATCAAGTTCTACAACTTGGGAATCCTACACCCAATGTCACCTCGATGTAAGTCCCGCATTTTAAGGGTGACTAGGTCACTCTAGGGAGGCGATCTCGGTGACCCTAGGGGGGAAGAGATGGAGATGGATAGAGATGGAAGTGGAGCCCATAGAGGTAAAGTATAAGTAGAGTGATATGTGGGAAGATATGCCTTGTAAGTCAAGTGATTGTTGCCCCAAAAGTATAACACTTCTATGGATGATTGTACCTTCCTAAGACACAAGAAAATCCAACTTGCAATGATGTATGTTAGTATGGATCAACAAGATAAATTTTTTGTCCATAATTTGCAGCAGTAGATGATAGTTTATATCATAAAATAAAACATCGAAATAAGCATACAAATATCTAAACTAGTTAAGTAAATCAACATCAAGATTAGCAATGAATATAGGCTGAAAAATGGCACTTAAGAGGCAAGAGAAGATGGTTTTTGTAAACATGTATTATATGAAGAAAATTGCAGCCTTATGGATTTATATTTAAGTCACTTATATCAGAAAATTACACCATCAAAATATGCCAACAGTTAGCCCAAAATATGCGCCCTAGTTAGTAGAGTTAGTGTGAAAAATTTAGGGGCTAGTCTAGGGTTAGTTTAGGAGTTAAGAATGAATTATTAGCTAGGTTTATATATCCCTAATGGCTGTAGGATAGGGTTTGTAACAGAAATTAAAGTAGTGGGAGAGAGGGGACGCCCTAGTAGGGGAGGACTCCTCTCAACGAGGCAAACTAACTCCAAGAAAGAGATCTCTCAAAAGATAAAAATTCACGTTTCCCAAGGCAATGATTTTATATCTCCAATGAAAAAATAGATGAATAGTGCTCTTAATTATTGTGTTAATAGGGTCATGAAAACAAATATATAGAGAAGCTACCTCCCTAGGGGTGCAATCCCTTTTACTTCCCAAGGCAAGTTTCTCTATCTAGGGTTCAAGCTAAGAGGGTGTATGACCTGATACTTCTTTTAGCCAGCCCTTGTTTAACAAATAAAATGAAGCATAAAACGATGAAGACTATGGTAGGGATGTATTACCTTATACTTCCCACCTATCTCCTAGCACAATAACCTTGGCTTGAAACAAATGATAGCATGAGAGTAAAAACCATGCCAATTCAAGGAAAAAATGCCAAGATAATCCACCACAATAACTAGAGATAAGCCTTCCAAGGCTAGCACATCACTCCCATCAACTATAACATCAAGAGATAACCATAAAAAAGAGCCAAAAGAGACAATTTTTTCAAACATAGTGAAATTTTCAGACTAACACTTCTCACAATGAGGGAGAGTTATGTATAAATGAGATCTTATGATCTCTTATTTATACAAAATATCACCAAGGTGACTTGTCCATAAATTAAGGGGTAAACCACAATACTATGGGTCAATAACCCTAATATTCCCCTCTTTAAGAAATTAATATTAAACAATTCATTTAAAGTTTCACTTTTGCACAAATAAACCTTAATTTTACATGGACGTCTCCCTTTTTTGGGACGTTTTTCCACTTAGAAGAAGTAGTTGGTTTTGGAGAAGGATGGGTAGGCCTCCAAAGGCCACATTTCAAGCATCTAGACAATATAATCATGGTGAAGACCCTCTTCCCCTCAAAACTTCCATGTGTCAATGAGTGGAACCTCACCACCAAGCCCTAACCCCCCTAGGTGTCATTATGCCTCTAGGAGTGATGTTTTTCCTCTCCTAGGAAAAATGTTTGGCATGTGGTGGCTAGGCTATGTCTTAAAATTAATCTTCAAGGCCTTCCAAGTTTAATCTTTCTCATCTAGCATACAGGCCCTTGACATCCAACCTGTGGGCTTGTAGCCCCATGGAAGCCCAAGCTATGCTTGTTCTCCCAAAACTATCCACCAACTAGGTCCTGCAAAGACAAATGAACACTCCCTCCAAGGATATAAATTCATAAAATCATGATAAGTGAATCTAATCAATAAATGAGCCACCTAAGCATGCACAAAAAATATCACTATATCAAACAATTAATTTCTCAATGACACTATGCAACTTGTCAAGATTGAATATGGGAGGGTTGACAAGGTGTCCTATTGGGTATTTATTTCCCTAGGTCAAGGAGAGTTTCCAAGAGACCCCTCTCTAAGTGATGTAAAGTGGATGAAGTGGTTGGGGTTAAGACTCAATGGGTATAGGGCTCATGGCATACAAGGGGTTATAGTGTCTCATTCATGGGTGCCTTTGTAGAGGGTGTGTGGTACCTTCATCCGCAATGCACTTTTTCCAAGCCCATCAATTGCCTTTTATATTTATTTATTTGTATTTTCTTTCAATATAGCATAAGGAGAGGTTGAAGGTCACTACCCTGGCATGGTGACCGGATGATGTCAATGTCACCCACAAACACCTAGTGGAAATGAGAAGGATGGATCGTGATGAGACCCCCTTTCTCTCAACCATGCAACTGAGAGCCATTACCCTGGTTTGGTGACCAGATGATGGAAATTTCATACCACTAGATATTCATGGACATGATAGGTCAGCTCGTGATGAGCCCTCCTATCCTTCAACTAACCTTTTAAACATTCTTTATTATATTGTGGGTCCCCTTTACTCAAAGATAAGCGTTTCACTGCTTTCTTGGGTGATCCCTGGGAGAAGCATCTAGAAGGTTTATACAAGGATTTTATCTTTTACCCAACATCAATCACTCTGGGCCTTCAACCCCTTCTTCCCATAGAATGAGGGACAACCCCTTCTTGGGACGATACACCCTAAAATCCCAAGAGATAAGGAAATGGAGGGGAATAATGATGGAAAGTGGTAATTATGGTTGGGAATGGTACGATGTCTCTTTAAGGGAGTTCCTAGTAGAAAACCATCCCCAAGGAAGACCACTTACTAAGGAATAATGTCAACCACCAAGGTGAAGCAGGAAAAAAGGCATAATGTACAAGCATATATCATGAAATCTAGAACAATATATTGTACACATACTTAATTGGCTTAAATATTGAAATGATGCTCACCATAATACTGACTTGTACCTCATGAATCAAGGCGCACTTCCTTCTGGAAGCCAACTGAAGTGGTGGATTCCATTTCGAAATATGTGACCATCTGTGGTTGCAAGAGATGTTTCCATCCGTGAAAAAGGGTACTGCTGGTCATGTAGTATCTCGACACTTCAGATCTGCAACCTGAGGGCCTTGAGAGATAATCTCCTTATTTATCCATAAAATGGGGATAACATCTGGCTCCTACTTGGGGAATGCATGTGCTCATCGTAGAGTGAATGAAAATTGGAACATCTCCTGGTAGACCTATGCCTACAAAGAAATGTCAAACTGTCAAGTGTAGGATGGCCTACTCATCCTTGTTCTCATATGATTATAATTGAAACCAAGTAAGCTAGAAAAATAAAATTTTGACATTTTTTTCAAAAATTTCTAAACTAAGCATGAAATCAATATTCAAGTAGAGAAAAATGAAAATGAAATGCATCTAAACTAGTATGAGCAATCAAGATGAAAATGTAGGGAGTCAAAATGACTTACCTACTTACCTGGGTCCTTGGGGCCCCAAAGATCACATGCTAGATGATGTCAGGTGAATTCATACAACTAATGCAACCATTCGATCATCTCATCAAAGTATCTCCCCCTGTGCTTAATCATATAATACAAAAAAAATAAGTTAAGAACATAATAATCATGAGTAAAAACATACATATAATCGATCATGAAATAAAACTCATGAAGATGGGTGGGAGGGTGGAAATCCTGCTGGAAAGACAAACCACAATATCGATCATCTTGGAACTCCCTCTTGCAAGCATAGCCACAAGCTTGATCTATCTATATCTGGAGTGGACTAATATATGTAGACGAAGGATCATCTTCATCTGCGCATAAAGACTCATTGCTTGTCGAGGACTGAGAGGAAATGAGAGATCGAAAGAATCATGCATGATCTCTTGGAGAAGAGGGTAAGAGGTAAGGAACAATCTTAGGTGTAGAAAGACAATGCCTCTTCCCTTGTGAATATCCATGGAAATCGCCAAGATGAAAATAATTCCTCTTTGAAAATGAACCTTTGACTGTTCTGAGGTGGCCATGTCCTGACATTCCTCCAATTCTGAGCAAAAAGGTTGAAAGTCCTCATAAAAAAAATCTCCATCTTCAGAAGGGTATGTACCAAAGGATGAATGAAGATCATGCTATGACAAGTAATCCTCGAAAGGGAAGAAGAAATATATAACCATGTCATCACTAGGCTTCCAAACATTTGAATCATACATGCATGGAGGTCAGTCCTGTGAAAATGACATTTCAACCCCTTTTGCTTGAGAGCTACCCTCAATGCTATAAATTGGATCTATATCAATAATGAAGCAACCCTCATCCCATGTATGTTTCCCAACCTATATGAAATCATCGATGTGTTCATCAACTATATCTGAGGATTTTTCCATGGATTCATATGTATTATAGGAGATGATCACTTCCTCACAAGGATGGATAACTTCATTTTCTTCAAAATGGAAAGCAGATAATAATGTCTCGTTCATGCCTTCTGCAAGAGAAACTTAATCGAGATCCTTTTGGAAGTTTTCTTCATTTCCACAGTCATGGAACAAGGCATCATCAAAGTTTTCAAAAGGGTTATAAATTATCATTTTCTCTTCTTGATGTGCAGGAGGAGCCGAGGTCTAGATGTCCTCATCAAGTGGAAGAGAAGATACTTTATCTTCATCATACGTATCATCTAGATCTTCTTCATCATGATATTCTTCAAGATTTTCTTCATCTATTATCTCATCATCAATCGAAAAACCTTCTCTACAAAGAGTGTGTTTGAGATCTTGGAAAGAATATTGAAAACTTTGAATAGCTGGCTGATAATGCCTGAGAAATTATTCAAAGAGATTTGTAGAAGAAGGGATACTCTTTGGATCACATGAGTGTGCAAACAATTATTTTTTACTTGATTCCAATGAAGACATGAAATTTTTCATGAACACATCTTCATGTAGCACATTTAATCTCAAAGCATACTTCATATAATTCATGACATGGGTGACTGCTAGATCTGGATCACCATCAAATTTGGGGAAGCTTTCCCTCCACTCTAAGGACCAATGATTTGGATATCCAGGAATATCTTGAACATCAAAGGAGGGATAAACCTTATGGAATTAACATGGTAAGTCCCATGAGGCCATGGTTCCATTACTTAGGGTAATACCTCAATGGAGTTGCCAGATGAGCTCAAGGCTCACCAAAGGATGGAAAATGATAAGGGAAAAGTGGGTTTTGGGAAGGTGTATTTGGCAAATGAGCTTCAAAATGAGCTCATCAAGTAAAAGGGAATGTCCCTTAGGTGGAGTTGTCAGGTAAACTAAGGGAAAGGATTTGGGATAGATTACTAAAGTGTCATTAGGGTATGAAAAAGATTCAAAATATTCCTCTACAACGACGCCACAATGTTATAGTGCACCCAATGTCACCGTGATGTAGGTACCGCACTTGAAGGGTGACTAGGTCACTCTAGAGAGGCGATCTCGGTGACCCTAGGGGGAAAGATATGGAAATGGATAGAGATGGAAGTGGAGTCCCTAGAGGTCAATTCTAAGAAGAGTGAGATGTGGGAAGATATTCCTTTTAAGTCAAGTGATTGTTGCCCCAAAGGTATAACACTTCTCCGGATGATTGTACCCGAGACACAAGAAAATCCAACTTGCAATGATATATGTTAGTATGGATCAACAAGTTAAACTTGTTGTCCCTAATTTGCAGTAGTAGATGAAAATTTATATCAGAAAATAAAGCATCTAAATCAGCATACAAATATCTAAACAAGTTAAGTAAATCAACATCAAGATTAGCAATGAATACAGGATGAAAATGACACTTAAGAGTCAAGAGAAGATGGTTGTTGTAAACATGTATTTTTTGTAACAAATTGCAGACTTATGGTTGTATATTTCAGTCACTTATATCATAAAATTACACCATCGAAATATGCCAATAGTTAGTCGAGAAGATGCACCCTAGTTAGTAGAGATAGTGTACAAAATTTAGGAGCTAGTCTAGAGTTAGTTTAGGAGTTAAGAATGAATTAGTAGCTAGGGTTATGCAACCCTAATGGCTGTAGGTTATGGTTTGTAATAGAAAGTAAATCAGTGGGAGAGAGGGGACGCCCTATTAGGGGAAGAATCCTCTCAATGATGCAAACCAACTCCAAGAAAGAGATCTCTCAAAAGATAAAAACAAATTCACGTTTCCCAAGTCAATGATGTTGGCCCTCGACCAAGTTTTGAGAGATTCTTGGTCAAGTTTGACCATTTTGGACTTCGACATCCTGTCTAAGGCGAAGTGTAAGAAAAAGAAAATATCGTGGGATATCGACCCCTTTTTGGGTCCTTTTTGGGATTTGGGAATATGTAACGAGTATGGGAATGTCGGCCCATGGGTTTACCCATGCTTAGGCCTATTTTGTAATATATAAATAGATGTATAGGTGATGTAAGAAAGGAGGAGAGAAGAGGCATCTATGTGATGTTGTGCTAAGTGAAAGTGTGTATCGTAAATGCTTTATGCATACTGTGAGAGACTTACATAGCTAAGTGCAAGTGGTTGTAGAAGACTGTTAAGGGCTTTGTGATGTAACACAAGGAAGGAGAATCTAGCGAGATGCGTAGATCTCCTGTCCTATGCGGAGCAAGTTTTTTGTGGCTTCATGCATGTATTTGATTGAAGAAACTAATAAAGAAGAAAGTTGGTGGACGTAGCCCCAGGGTGGGGGTGAACCACGTATATGTTGTGTTTCCTTGCTTTGTGCTATGTGTTGGTGTACTTATGTGTTATCTGCTAAGTGCTTGACATAGATAGATAGATCTGTTTATACTTTGTGCTTATGATGAATCTAGATGCTATATCTAACCTCTGTGAACTTACATAGTGCTTGAATCTGCTAGATCTAATCTAATTCCTTATGCTAAGTGCTTAGATACATTAGATCTGGGTAAATGCTGCGATGTTGTGTTTTATCTGCGGAGTAGATATTGGTTAAATATTGATGAAGGTTTACTGCTAAGTTCTCTGTTAAATACTAGAATCATAGATATGTGTCCCAAATAAGGTTGCAGACATATGAGTCCTGCAAACACCCCTTCCTCTACCTCATCTGCTTCGCAGGTGTTGCTGAAAGGGTCGGTAGTTAGGGTTTTATTGGTGTGTTGTTGTAGCGTTGAACCCTGGGTCTGCCCCTGTGCCAAAAAATGGTTCCGTTGCCGGGACTGAAAATGTGATTGCTGGGAACTGAGGAAGAAGAAGATTTGTGCAAATATTCAACCTGAAATTGAGAAATCCCTGTGTGTAGATCTGTTTCCCTAGTGCGCAACATTCTGCTTGACTTGTGAAGCTCCATGCCAAGAAAAGAGGTCAGATCTGAAGAAAAGAGTTAAGATCTACAATCTTTGCGCTTTGATAAAGGTAAGAATAGTGAAAAGTTCTAGATCTGAAAGCTTTATGCTCTGTAGAAGTAAGACAGGTGGAAAATTTTGTTTCTAAAGCATCGATCTAGGTATGTTTGATAGATTTTGTCCTAACTCAAAAAATAGGGTACTGGTAGATGAAAGAAGGTTTGACATGAGTATATCTAATAAGAATAATGAAATATATGTTATACCTATGGATATAAAGAATATTTGGACTAACAAATGGATGCATGATCCTAGAAATATTTTTTTGCAGGTTAGCTCCTACGATCCTAGCGTGTATTACAAAAAGGGATGGGGATCAATTAAAATAAAGAGAGGATTAACTCTCTATTACAGTTGCAGAAACCAAGACATCTTGGTAAGGGATGCCCTAGGAGAAGACCTAGTTGTCTTTGTTGTAAAGCTATGGACCATGAAGTATTAGATTTCCCTAGAATGATTGCTAAAGTTGAAAGAATGAATCTGAACCAAGAAAACCCTAAGGCATATCCAAAAACTAAGATTATGGCAGAATCCCACAAAAAATTAAAGAAAGTATTGTTACATATGAGAGAAACCTTGAATGACCACCGACATGTTAGATTATCAGAGATCTTCAAAGAAAAAGAAATCATTGAAGCAAGATTAGGAGACTTCGACGTTGACTGTGTTCTGGATGAGGAAACACAAGTGAATGTTATGATAGAAAGAACCTGGGAACTTTTAGGAAAGTTTGCTATGGTTCCTTCACTGGGAGGAATAGGATTATTCAGAGGAAAACTGATAACCCTATGTGGGAAGCTCTCTCAGATACATATGAATGTCAATGGAACTTTGAAAGAAGAATATTTTGAGATAATTAACTTTATTGAGGACAACACTCCATTTACCATGTTACTAGGAAGACCTTGGATTGAAAGAAATCAAGCCAGAAGGAAGGAAGAAGTAGAAGTCATAGAGAAGAAGAAGAAAGAGTTAAAAGATTTTATAAATAAAAGGATCGCACACTTGATTGAAGAACATGAGAATAGATCATAGCTATATCACAACAACGACGTTGATATCAAAGTTGCAAGAACACTAGAGGACCCACAGAAGACTGAAATACCTATCCCAAATAAAAAATAAGTATTACCCTTGAATCCTAGGAAAGAATCTCAACAACGCGAAGTCACTATGTCAAAATAAAATAAGAATCAGAATGGGAAAAGGAATACCGAGATGAAGCTCACTGGAAAGAAGGCTAGAAAACTAAGTAAGAAGAGAGCTAAGATTGAAAAGTTGCAGAAAGATCCAGAAGGAACCTCGCAGAAGGAAAAATTGCAAAATTGGAGCTTCGCCGGGATATCAACACAACAACACATGGCACTTCACCATGACGAAGCAATATAGCCGTTGGGGACATTATAACCGTTAGATGAATGCTCCAAATGGGTAGAAAGGCATTTATGACTAGACAACTCGCCATTAGACCATTGGGACCATGCCATAACGGACATAACAAAGTTTAGGAAGGCTTCATACCTATTGCAAGAGACTTGTTGCCAAGTTACCTATTTATCCCATTGCACCATGCACTGAGAACACTTTTTCTAACCAAGAATTTGAGCCCGTAGACTAAGTTGATCTTGCGTAGTGATCATCGCATTGTTGCCATCTATTCCATTGAAGTGTCTAAGTTAATCTGAACCCGATCTAGTTAATCCCGAGCGCGTATGTCCGAGGAGCTCAATGCACTCGAAGAATCTATGGCAGAAGTACTCCTCGACCTGATGACTGAAAGATTCATGTTAGAGAGAGGATTATCTATAGGTGTACATGATTCATCCACAAGAACAATGCAAGAATCTCTATCGACTATTCACGGAGCAAGACCATCCCGACCATCAGATGAAAAGTGAACTAAGCACAGGGATGATCTAGTGAATCCCAAATTGATCCCGACTATATTACCCACCTACATACCACCTATGAGCGGTGCAGTAAATTGAGATAACGTGCCCAGAGATTTTGAGTACACCTTGGTCACTTCGAGCCTCTCGAAGGGGATCCACGCAGTTCGAGTAGACCAAGACAAGATTGTAGTGTTGAAGTTCAACAACTTCAACCTCGACAACCAAAAAGTCTATAAAATGCTCACCCCACATAAGTACTTGACCAGAATGAAGCGAAATAATTCAAAGATAATCCCCTAGACGTGGACCCATAACCTCGCGCAACCCACCCTGCTGAACGTTATGAAGATCCCACACTTCGGAAGACACCAGGAGGTGAATGCCTGTGTTAAGATGCTTCTTTCTTGTTACCATGGAAACTATTTGTGGCTATACTATCGTGTCATAGTTGATCCGATGCTGATCAATCGGATCACAGGGTTGAGTATGTAGGGACCTGATCCATAGGATTTTTATCCAGGAAAATCTATGGATCGCGCTCTAGCATAGAGGATCAAGGACACCTACGACGATGTAGAGAAGGGGTCGTGAGGCTACAAGGTACTTCTATCCAGAGTGGCACAGTGCGCCTCGCTTGTCAGTTGATTGTAGGGAAGTTAGTAAGAAGGAACCGACCTACCCAAGTCATCGAATTTGTAGTCGACCTCGCAGGGAAGTGCATGGAAGGCCTATAGATGAACTGGGCGAAGTACCTGGTGAATCAGTTGGAACTAGACTCCAGAGAATCACAAGATCAAGGTTACAAATTCCATTTTAGTTGGATTTTGATCCTTATCGCATTCATTGCCTGGGAAATGCTAGAAGGTGCGACCTTCCCCGACATCGATCCATTTGAGCCATTGGCCGCGAAGTTCAGTACACTTTGGTATTCCAACAATATGAACAAACAATGGCTGTCAAATGCTATTTTTCATACCTACTATGATCAACTGAAGAGAGCCATCCAGTCCGAGCCTCACATGACTCTGAACACTCTACACCGATTCCGACCTCTAATGAAGTTCATCACATATCGACATTTCATTTATATTACATCGCACGCCCATGAACCTAAGAAACAACTTCAGTCCTACTACAAGTTGGTGGAGGAGGACCTGGAGGAGATTACTAAGGAATGGTCCGCTGACCTTCTTAACCCCGGAAACCCCGCAGAGATATCCAACATCGACAACCTCGAAACCGCGTAGGATACACCTGGACCTAGTAGGACAAAGAAAACCAAATAAGTCGAAGGATTAGACAGTGCATCCGTGAAGACTGCTTCCATATCACCAGAGCAAGGAGGTGATGGCGAAAAGTTAGATGAAAAAGAAATCGAAAAAAAGAAAGGAGAAGAGGTTGATCCCCTGAAGAAGAGGAAGGGTTTGCCTCCAAAACCGTCTTCCCGGAATAAATCGAAAGCCTCCATGACCAAGATGCAGACTGTCCTCACCTCTGACGACTTCGACTTCTGCATAGAATCCCTAAACGATGATTCGCTGGAAATAATAGAAAAACAAGAGGCCAAGTAGGAAGAAATGTATGATAGGATTGAAATCGAACTCTGAGGGGTACAACAGGCACTACAGTCTAGCCACGTAGTCTCCACTACACCTATGCCATTGGGAACACCAGAGCTAGGAGACGAGCCAACCCAACCCAACTCCACCGATTAGCTGATATAGTCGAAGCTCGCCTTCGATGAACACAAGAGGAAACAGAACAAGCCACCCAGGCTTTGAAGCAAGTATAAGGAGTACTTGTAGAACAATGCTATGCTGCATAACAGGAAAATATTGCCCTCCAGGAGAAGTTCGACGAAGAAAAAGCACATATACAACAAGGAAAAGAATAGTTGCTCGTTGAGAAACTTGAAGTAAAGGAAGTAGTCAATAGAGCACTTCACTCTGTGACACCTGTAGAAATAAAGGAAGAAGATCAAGTTACATAGCAAGTAGAGAAGCTTGAAGAAGTGATCCAACATCTACAAAAATGCATTGCAGACTTAGAACTATGTGCAGTGCCCGAGATCCCATGGTATGTGAAGGACCAAATAGAAGCAACTACCAGGAGCGTAGTTGAGAGACTAAAGTCCCTTGCTATGGAATACAAGTAGCTGAGTGATTGTAGTGCCTTGACATACGAGTGACTCGCTTAGAGTCCAGAATTAAGAGCACCAGATTCGCAACTCCAAGATGCGAAGTATCAAGCCGAAACAATACAGGCACAATTGAAGCTCCTGTCAACTGTGGAAAGAATGAAGAGATCTCAAGAGAAACGCACCTCCCAACAATAGATTCACACTATTCGAAGCATAGTTATGGAAATAACTCAGAGACTCGAACCCATGCAAGATAAGGCCTACCAATTTTTCATAAAAGTTGAAGGCCGAGGAGCAGAACTAGAGCAGGTTGTTAATGCAACTAAACAACGCCTGGAAGGACCTATGAATGATGCAGTCATCCAAGAGTTTGTTGAATAAGAGGTCATAGCAGAGCAACAATTTGAAGCATAAATTCTTACATCAGAGTGACTTGGGATGAGTGACATGTGAGTGTTGGGGGCTTGTTGGCCCTTGACCAAGTTTTGAGAGATCCTTGGTCAAGTTTGACCATTTTGGACTTCGACAGCCTATCGAAGGTGGAGAGCAAGACGAAGCAGAGATCGCAGGATCTCAACCCCTTTTTGGATCATTTTTGGGATTTGGGAATATGTGACGGGTATGGGAATGTCAGCCCATGGGTTTACCCATGCTTAGGCCTATTTTGTAATATATAAATAGATGTCTAGGAGATGTAAGAAAGGAGGAGAGAAGAGGCATCTATGTGATGTTGTTCTAAGTGAAAGTGTGGCTTGTAGATGCTTTGTGCATACTGTGAGAGACTTGTAGAGCTAAGTGCAAGTGGTTGTAACAGATTGTGAAGGTATTTTTGCTGTAATGTAAGGAAGGAAGATCTAGCGAGGTGTGCATATCTCCTGTCCTATGCAGAGTAAGGTTTTTGTGGCTCTGTGCATGTATCTGATTGAAGAAGCTAATAAAGAAGAAGAGTTGGTGGACGTAGCCCCAGGGTGGGGGTGAACCACGCATATGCTGTGTTGCCTTGCTTTGTGCGATGTGTTGGTGTACTTATGTGTTATCTGCTAAGTGATTGACATACATAGATAGATCTGTTTATACTTTTTGCTTATGATGAATATGTATGCTAGATATAACCTTTGTGAACTTGCTTAGTGCTTGAATATGCTAGATCTGATCTAATTCCTTATGCTAAGTGCTTAGATACATTAGATCTGGTAAATACTACAATGCTCTGTTTTATCCACAAAGTAGATATTGGTTAAATATTGATGAAGGTTTACTGTTGAGTGCTCTGTTAAATACTAGAACCACAGATCTGTGTCCCAGCTAAGGTTCCAGACATCTAAGTCCTGCAACCACCCCTTCCTCTACCTCAGGTGAGACTTCATCTGCTTCACAGGTGTTTCCGAAAGCACCGGTAGTTAGGGTTTTGTTGGTGCGTTGTTGTAGCGTTGAACCTTGGGTCTTCCCCTGTGCCAACAAATGGTTACATTGCCGGGGCTAAAACTGTGATTGCTGGGAACTGAGGAAGAAGAAGCTTTGTGCAAAGATTTGACCTGAAACTGAGAAAGCCCCATGCGTATATCTGTTTCCCTAGTGCGCAACATTCTGCTTGACTTGTGAAGCTCTGTGCCAAGAAAAGAGGTTAGATCTAAAGAAAAGAGGTAATATCTGCAAGCTTTGTGCTTTGATAAAGGTAAGAATAATGAAAAGTTCTAGATCTGAAAACTTTGTGCTGTGTAGAACTAAGACAAGTGGAAAAGTTTGTTTCTAAAGCATGGATCTAGGTATGTTTGATAGATTCTTTCCTAGCTCGAAAACTAGGGTACTGGTAGATGAAAGAAGGTTTAACATGAGTAGATCTAATAAGAATAATGAAATATATGTTATACCTATGCATAGAAAGAATATTTGGTCTAACAAATGGATGCAGGATCCTAGAAATAATTTTTTGCAGTTTATCTCCTACGATCCTAGCGTGCAGTACAAAAAGGGCCGGGGATCAGTTAAAATAAAGAGAGGATTAATCCTCTGTTACAATTGCAAAAAACCAGGACATCTTGCTAAGGAATGCCCTGAGAGAAGACCTAGTTGTCTTTGTTGTAAAGCTATGGACCATGAAGTATTGGATTTCCCTAAAATGATTGCTAAAGTTGAAAGAATGAATCTAAACTAAGAAAAACCTAAGGCAGATCTAGAAACTAAGACTATGGAAGTATTCCAGAAATAATAAGAGAAAGTATTGTTATAGATGAGAGAAACCCTGAATGACCACCGACATGTTATATTACCAGAGATCTTCAAAGAAAGAGAATTCATTGAAGCAATATTAAGAGACTTCGACGTTGACTGTGTTCTCGATGAGGAAACACAGGTGAATTTTATGAAAGAAAGAACCTGAGAACTTTTAGGAAAGCCTGCTATGGTTCCTTCATTGGGAGGAATATGATTATTCAGAGGAAAACTGATAACCCTATGTGGGAAGCTCGCTCAGATACCTATGAATGTCAATGGAACTTCAACAGAAGAATATTTTGAGATAATTAACTTTATTGAGGACAATGCTCCATTTACCATGTTATTAGGAAGAGGTTGGATTGAAAGAAATCAATCCAGAAGGAAGGAAGAATAATAAGTCTTAGAGAATAAGAAGCAAGAGTTAAAATATTTTATAATTGAAAGGATCACACACTTGATTGAAGAACAAAAGAACAGATCACAACTATTTCACAACAACGAAGTAGATATAAAAGTTGTAAGAAAACTAGAGGACCCACATAAGATTGAAATACCTATCCTAGATAAAAAAGAAATATTACCCTTGAATACTAGGAAATAATATCAACAACGCGAAGTCACTAGGTCAAAAGAAGATAAGAATCAGAATGGGAAAATGAATACCGAGATGAATCTCATTGGAAAGAAGGCTAGAAAACTAGGTAAGAAGAGAGCTAAGATCGAAAAGTTGGAGAAAGATCTAGAAGGAACCTCGTAGAAGGAAAATTTGGAAAATTGGAGCTCCATTGGGATATCAACATAGTGACACATGGAACTTTGCCATGGCGAAGCAATATATCCATTGGGGATATTATAACTATTAGACCAATGCTCCGAATGAGTAGAAATGCATTTATGACCAAACAACTCGTTATCAGACCATTGGGACTGTGCCATAACAGACATAACAGAGTTCAGGAAGGATTCATACCCATTGCAAGTGACCCATTGCTGAGTTACCTATTTATCCCATCACACCATGCAATGAGAACACTTTTGATAACCAAGATTTTGAGCCCTCAGACTAATTTGATCTTGCATAGTGATCGTCGCATTGTTTCCATCTATTCCATTACAATGTCTAAGTTAATCTGAACCCGATCTAGTTAATCTCGAGCACGTATGTCTGAGGAGCTCAACGCACTTGAAGAATATGTGACAAAAGTACTCCATGACCTGATGAATGAAAGAGTCCTGTCGGAGAGAGGATTATCTGTAGGTGTACAAGCTTCATCCACAAGAATAATGCAAGCATCTCGGTCGACTGCTTGTGGAGCCGGACCATCCTGACCATCAGATGAAAAGTGAACCAAGCACAAGGATGATCTAGCGAATGCCAAATTGATCCCAACTATATTACCCACATACATACCACCTCTGAGAGGTGCAGTAAATCGATATAACGTGCCCAGAGATTTAGAGTACACCTTGGTCACTGCGAACTTCCCGAAAGGGATCCACGCAGTTCGAGCAGACCAAGACAAGATTGCAGTGTTGAAGTTCAATGACTTCAACCTCGACGACTGAAAATTCTATAACATGCTCACCCCACATAAGTACCTGAAAAAAAATGAAGGGGAAGAATTCAAAGATAATCCCCCAGACGTGGACCCATAACCTTGCGCAGTCCACTCTGCTAAACATTATGAAGATCCCACACTTTGGAAGACACCAGGAGGTGAATTCTCGTGTCAAGCTACTTCTTTCTTGTTACAATGGTGTCTATTTGTGGCTAGACCACCATATAACAGTTGATTCGATGCTGATCAATCAGATCAAATGGTTGATTATGCAGGGACATGATCCATAGGATTTTTATTCAAGAAAATCCATGGATCATGCTCTAGCACATAGGATCAATGACACATACGACGATGTCGAGAAGGGGACGTGACGCTACAAGGTCTCTTCTATCCATATTGGCACAGTGCGCCTCGCCTGTCAGTTGATTGCAGGGAAGTTGGTAAGAAAGAACCGACCTACCCAAGTCACTGGCTTTGTAGTCGACCTCACAGGGAAGTGCACGGAAGGCCTACAAGTGAATTGGGCAAAGTACCTGGTGAATCAGTTGGAACTAGATTGCAGAGAAGCACAAGATCAAGGTTACAAATTCCATTTTAGTTGGCTTTTGATCCTTGTCACATTCATCATCTGGGAGATTTCGAAAGGTGTGACCTTCCTTGACATCGAGCCATTTGAGCTGCTGGTCGTGAAGTTTAGTACACTTTGGTATTCCAATGATATGAACAAACAGTGGCAGTCAAATGCTATTTTTCATACATACTACATCAACTGAAGAGAACCATCCAGTCTGAGCCTCGCATGACTCCGAACACTCTACATCGGTTCTAGACTTTGATGAAGTTCGTCACAGATCAACATTTCATTTATATTACAACATGCGCCGATGAACATAAGCGACAACTTCAATCCTACTACAAGCTAACATAGGAGGACCTGTAGGAGATTACTAAAGAATGGTCCACTGACCTCCTTATCCCCACCAATCCTGTAGAGATATCTGACATCGATAGCCCATAAAATGTGTAGGATACACCCAGACCTAGTAGGACAAAGAAGAACGAAGAGGTCCAAGGATTAGACAGTGCATTCATGAAGACTTCTTCCATATCACCAGAGAAAGGAGGTGATGGCGAAGAGCTAGATGACAAAGAATTTGAAAAGAAGCAAGGAGATGAGGTTGATCCCCTGAAGAATAGGAAGGGTTTGCCTCCAAAACCTTCTTCCCGGAATAAATCGAAAGCCTCCATGACCAAGATGCAAAATGTCCTTACCTCTGATGACTTTGACTTCCTCATAGTATCCCTGAATGATGCTTCGCTGGAAATAACAGAAAAACAAGAGGCCAAGCAGTAAGAAATGTATGATAGGATTGAAATCAAAATTAGAGGGGTACAACAGGCACTACAGTCCAACTGCACAGTCTCCACTACGCCTCTTCCATTGGGAACACCAGAGCTGGGAGACGAGCCAACCTAACTCCACCGATTAGCTGATATAGTTGAAGCTCGCCTTCGACGAGCACAAGAGGAAACAAAACAAGCTACCCATGCTTTGACGTAAGTACAAGGAGTACTTGTAGAACAACGTCGAGTTGCATAACAGGAAAATATTTCCCTCCAGGGAAGTTCGATGAAGAAAACGCACAAATACAACAAAGAAAAGAACAGTTAGTCACTAAGCAACTCGAAGTAAAGGAAGCAGTCAACATAGCACTTCGCTTCGTGATAATTGTAGAAATAAAGGAAGAATATCTAGTTACATAGCAAGTAGAGCAGCTTGTAGAAGTGATCTAAAAACTACAACAACTCATCGCAGACTTAGAACTATGCACAGTGCCCAAGACCCCATAGGATGTGAATTACCAAAGAGAAGCATCTGCCAGGAGCACAGTTGAGAGACTAAAATCCTTGCTATGGAATACAAGAAGTTGAGTGATCACAGTTCCCTGACATACGAGCAACTCACTGAGAGTCCAGAATTAAGAGAACTGGAGTCGCAGCTCCAAGAGGTGAAGTATAAAGACAAAACGATACAGGCACAGTTGAAGCTCCTGTTAGCTGTGGAAAGAATGAAGAGATCTCAAGAGAAATGCACCACCGAACATTAGATTCACACTATTCAGAGCAGAGTTATGGAAGTAACTCAGAGACTCCAACCCATGCAAGATAAGGCCTACCAATTGTTCATAGAAGTTGAAGGTCGAGGAGCAGAACTAGAGCAGGTTGTTAATGCAGCTAAACATCGCCTGGAAGGACCTGTGAATGATACAATCATCCAAGAGTTTGTTTAACAAGAGGTCATAGCACAACAACAAGTTGAAGCATCTCCTCGAGGCTCTCGAAGTAGAACTTCCTACATCAGAGTGACTCGAGACGAGTCATAGGTGAGTGTTGAGGGCCTATTGGCCCTCGACCATGTTTTGAGAGATCCTTGGTCAAGTTTGACCATTTTGGACTTTGAAATCCTGTCGAAGGCGGAGTGCAAGACGAAGTGGATATCGTAGGATCTCGACCCCTTTTTGGGTCCTTTTTGGGATTTGGGAATATGTAACGGGTATGGGAATGTCGGCCCACGGATTTACCCATGCTTAGGCCTATTTTTTCATATATAAATAGATGTCTAGGCGATGTAAGAAAGGAGGAGAGAAGAGGCATTTATGTGATGTTGTGCTAAGTGCAAGTGTGGCTTGTAAATGCTTTGTGCATAATGTGAGAGACTTACAGAGCTAAGTGCAAGTGGTTGTAATAGACTATGAAGGGATTTGTGCTGTAACACAAGGAAGGAGGATCTAGTGAGGTGTGCAGATCTCCTGTCCTATGCGAAGTAAGGTTTTTGTGGCTCTGTGCATGTATCTGATTGAATAAGATAATAAAGAATAAGAGTTGGTTGACGTAGCCCCAGGGTGGGGGTGAACCACATATATGCTGTGTTTCCCTACATTGTGCGATGTGTTGGTGTACTTATGTGTTATCTACTAAGTGATTGACATAGATAGATAGATAGATCTATTGATAATTTGTGCTTATAATGAATTTGGATGCTAGATCTAACCTCTGTGAACTTTCTTAGTGCTTGAATCTACTAGATCCGATCTAATTCCTTATGCTAAGTGCTTAGATACATTAGATCTGGGTAAATGCTGCGATGCTCTGTTTTATCTGCAGAGTAGATATTGGTTAAATAATGATGAAGGTTTACTGCTGAGTGCTCTGTTAAATACTAGAGTCACAGATCCGTGTCCCAACTAAAGTTGCAGACATATGAGTCCTGCAACCACCCTTTCCTCTACCTCGGGTGAGACTTCATCTTCTTCACAGCTGTTGCTGAAAGGGCTAGTAGTTAGGGTTTTGTTGGTGCTTTGTTGTAGTGTTGAACCCTCGATCTGCCCCTATGCCAACAAATGATTTTATATATCCAATGCTAAAATAGATGAATAGTTTTATTAATTATTTGGTTAATGGGGTCATGAAAAGAAAGAGGTAGAGAAGATACCTCCTTGGGGGTGTAAGCCCTTTTACTTCCAAAGACAAGTTTCTCTAGCTAGGGTTTAAACTAAGAGGGTGTATGCCCTTATAATTCTCTTACCAAGCCCATGTTTAACCAATAACATGAAGCATAAAATGATGAATACTATAATGGTGGTGTATGCGATTGTACTTCCCACCTAGCTCCTAGCACAATAACCTTGACTTGAAACAAATGATAGAATGAGAGTAAAAACCATACCAATTCAAGGAAAAAATGCCAAGATAATCCACCACAATAGCAAGAGACAATCCTTCCAAGGCTAGTGCATCACGCCCATCAACCATAACATCAAGAGATAACCATAAACAAGAGCCAAAAGAGACAATTTTTATAAAGATAACGAAAATTTCAGATCAATACTTCTCATAATGCGGGAGAGTTATGTATAAATGAGATCTTATGATCTCTTATTTATACAAAATGTCACCAAGGTGACTTGTCCATAAATTAAGGGATAAACCACAATACTAGGGGGTCAACAACCATAATATTTCCCCCTTTAACAAGGTAATATTAAACAATTCATTTAAAGTTTCACTTTTTCACAAATAAACCCTAATTTTACATGGACGTCTCCCCTTTAGGGGACGTTTTTCCACTTAGAAGAAGTCGTTGGTGTTGGAGAAGCATGCGTAGGACTCCAAAGGACACATGTCAAGCATATAGACAATCTCATCATGGTGAAGACCCTATTCTCCTCAAAACGTCCATGTGTCAATGAGTGACACCTCACCACCAAGCCCTAACCCCCTAGGTGATGTCATGCCTCTAGGAGTGACATTTTGTCTCTCCTAGGAAAAACATTTGGCATGTGGGGGCTATGATATATTGTCTAAGTCATCTTGAAGGCCTTCCAAGTTTTATCTTTCTCATCCAGCATGCGGGACCTTGGCATCCAACCTATGGGATTGTATCCCTATTGTTATCAGATAAATCGGTAGGTGTGGACACTAATAGATCTCCCTAGATCCACCTGGATCTAGAACAAAACAGGACAAGACACGACTCTTTCCCTAAGTTGTAGTCATTGAATCTACTACTAAGAAGGAATGAGTGACATACCTTTGTATCACTTCCTTGGGTCTCTGTTGTTCCTGCTTTGCTCCGATGCTCTTGTGAAATCAGGTCCAAGACAACACAAACCAACCGAAGTGAAGATAGCAAAGTATATTCAATGTTAACCTATGGATATGATGAAGGAGTTATGCAATAAAATAAGAGTGATTTTATGGGAAAGGGACATGCCGCTGTATTATATTAAATGAAAGTACAAGATACAACCAGATCGCCTTGATGTCGCAAGCTTCCTTTCAGTGAACCTCAGTTCCGACATACACACTTTCTCTGCACTTGCATGAAGAAGATCCAATATGAATTGATAGACCAAATAAAGTCTTCAAGCTTCTATCCAAGCATATCTCTTCACACAATTCTTTCACCAATTCTTCATTCAATCTTGTTTAACCTTTTCCATGAGAAACCTTTCAATATATAGGAGAAGGAGAGATGGTTAAATGGATGAGGATGATCCCACTAAATCTGAGAAATCAGTAGGATGCCAACCATGCGAATGCCAACTCATTTTCTAGAAGATTCCCTTCTAGAACCTTCGTGACTTCTTCTCTTTTCCAAGCTTTGAAATAGGTTTTCACCCTACCTGTAGAGCAGACTGTGAACAGTTCACACTCTAAGTTTGGGTTTCCTATGAGAATGAAGTATTTTCGCACCCTGTAATATAGGTAGCCTGCAAACTCATCTTAAAAATGTGTTTTTTGGAAGGAGACAATAGTCACTTTTCTCAGGCAAAAAGTCCTTGTGAGAGCTTGAATACATCACTTGTAGAGACATCACCAGAGTGACCAAAATCATGTGTAACACCCATGGAAGCCCAAGCTAGGCTTGTTCTCCCAAAACTATCCACCAAGTAGGTCTTGCAAAGACAAATGAGCACGCCCTCCAAGGATCTCAAGCCATAAAATCATGATAAGTAAATCCAATCAATAAATGAGCCACCTAAGCATGTGCAACAAATATCACTATATCAAACAATTAATTGCTCAAAGAGACTATGCAACTTGTCAAGCTTGAATATGGGAGGATTGACGAGGTGTCCTAATGTGTATATATTTCCCTAGGTCAATGAGAGTTTCCAAGATATCCCTCTCTAAGCCATGTAAAGTGGATGAAGTGGTTGGGGTCAAGACTCAATGGGCATAGGGCTCATGACATACAAGGGGTCATAGTGTCTCATTCATGGGTGCCTTTGTAGAGGGCGTGTGGTACCTTCATCCACAATGCACTTTTTCCAAGCCCATAAATTTCCTTTTATCTTTATTTATTTGTATTTTATTTCAATATAGAATAAGGAGAGGTTGAAGGTAAATTCCCTGGCGTGGTGACTAGATGATGGCAATGTCACTCACAAACACCTAGTGGAAATGAGAAGGGTGGCTCATGATGAGACCCCCTTTCTCCCAGCCATGCAACTGAGAGCCATTACCATGGTATGGTGACCAGATGATGGCAATTTCATACCACTAGATATTCATGGACGTGATAGGTAGGATCGTGATGAGACCTCCTATTCGAAAAAATAAAAAACACCCCTACCCCCTCGTTCAGACTTCGAAGTTGTTATATATGTGAAAAACCACACTCACAAGGCTATTAGGGTATTAGGTTTTATAGACAAAGTGATAAAAATAATATAAAAAATCAATAAAAAATAGTAAAAAGTGAATAAATATGGGTAAAAGGGGCTTTTTACCATTTCATTGTGACTTTGCCAAAAACTTGTCCAACATACCTCATTTTCCTCCAATTTTCTTTGCTCGATTGCAGGAGGCACAAGTGATCATTTGGTGAAGCGTCTCAGCCAACGAGGTAATCTCTTGATTCTATAACTTTTCCATGGTTTATTTTTGGTTTTTATTGGCAATTTTTTGGGTTTTGAGTCCATTTTAGGTTCGGAACCCATGCCCAAGCATTCTCTCAGGTGGGCCATGCGAGACTTGCGTGAATCTAGGATTCTCGTAGGTGGCCTTCAGGGCACCTGCGATAATCTTGCATTGTGCAGAAGGATCACCTGTGGGGGCCGAAAAATGGATTTTGAAGTAAGGTTTTGCTCAATAAAAATTATGCAAGAGTTTAAAACAAGTTGTTGACTTCCCTCTCATGGCTCTTTTGTAGGTGTTTGACCATCACAATGTCTGAATGGAGAAAAAGGGAACATGAGGAGGATGATTCCATTGACGGGAATGACCCGGGTACAGTTGCTGCCCTCTGGGACTGTGGGCTATTGAAATTTTTCAGGATTCCGGGCATGCGAGCCCAACTTAGGTTGTTGGAATACCTGGTCCACATGTGGGGCATGGACCAATAGTTATTTCACGTGGGAGTCCATACACTGACCCTAGATATTGAGGATATCTATTTTCTAACAAGGTTGTCATAGCATGGATGCCATTCTACTTTGACTGGAGCCAGAGGTGACAGACTCCCTATGAGTGAGTATTGTCACCGGTGTTGTGTTCCTGAGGCAGAGAGAAGCAAGGGTAAGGTTGCTATTTTGGGGGTCCAAGATTTGACCCTATAGACCATCTTGTTTACTATTGCATGCATGGCTGGGAGCGCAGCTCCGCATATGGCTCTTAGAGATATTTCCAATATTCCATAGAATGCACAGAGCCTTGGGTCTTCAACTGGTCGGATGCAGTTCTCCGCAGTATGAAGAGACAATTGACGGAGTGTAGAAAGGGTGACTTGAAGCAGTTTGGGTACGTATCACTTTTGGTGTCATTCTTCCTCGAGAGGGTCCCGCTGTTGCGACTATAGGTTGATTGGGGTTTACTGGCCCCACAATATCTAAGGATGCTGAGGTGGTGCAACCTCATGGCTTGACATGTAGTTGGGCCTATAATCAAGTATAATGATTCATTTTTTGACTGGTTGAGGCCCCATATGCTGATGATCGACGACTATGCATATGCCGGTTTGGATTTTCGAGGGGATCCAGATTTGGCCCTGCCTGAGGATGCTCAGTGGGGTGACTTAGGTAAGAAGTACACATTTTGTTCTTTTTAAATGTTTTTTGCAAATTTTATCATATGAAATGTTTTTATGTTTATCCAAGAATTAATCAAAAAATTTCTTTTTGATGACACAGATGTGGGGCCATATCGACCTCCAGGAACGTCTCCTATTCAATGACGAGGGGATGCAGCTCCAATGGCGAGATGGGATGTCGAAGACTACGAGGCAGTGGAACAAAACTTGGAGGGGTTGACCGCAGACATCTTGGATATTGCTATTGGGGAAATCCCGAGATGTTACTAGCGCCATACTGTGGGCGTGTCTGATTCTATCAGTCGACTGCTTCGTAGGGTAGCTCGAGAAGTCGTGTGTTATCGTGAGCGTCATCCCTGAAGCTATTTTGTAGAAGCTATGGGCTTAATATTTTGAGACTTTGATCCTTGGACATAAACTTTTTGTAGAAAACTTTTGATTGTTATATACATATATACGGCTTCTACCGAATTATTTTGTGTTGTGTTATACATGTGATGTGTGATTGGTTTACAAATGCCCCAAATGTCTGTCTAACACATAGTTGGGTAATGCATCAGTCAATGCATTTAGACATCTAGGAATATAATGATATTCCATATAATCAAAATAACATTCCAAGAGGCGAATTCATAAATATACCTGTAATAAAGTAGGACTTCGGATATCATAGACGTTACTTAACTGTAGTACTACTAGCTGCGAATCGATTCGTATAACTAGGTGGTGGATATCAAGAGAAATAGCATAAATCAACAATTCGATGATGACACTATATTTTGCGATATTATTGGTCGCATGACCGAGGCACACACTTCATAGACTGATAAGTTCGTTTGTAGGGGCATAAATTGCCCATGTAGTAGAAGCGAGGTTCTGAGTACTACGACTAGCGCCATCGGCGAAGCCAATGTGGGGTGGCGAAGAATCCGACATCTGGAAACTAAGAACAATGCAAGATAAGCAGTTGAGGGCAGAGACCAAATAACGGAAAATCATACTAAAGTAACAAAAAGTATGATACAATAAAATACAAGCACTCATGCATAGGTAATTTTAAGCATAGTACTTCTTTAAGTATAACCCATTTCTAAGTTAACTCAAAGGGATACCGTCGTAGTACACTAACTCGTAAGCTTCTTTCTCCAAAACTCATTTGACGATATAAGGACCTCACCACATAGCTTCAAATTTTCTAGCTCCTAGCATATCCTGATCTTGTTTGTAAAGGAGAAGTAGATCGCCTTCGGAGAAAACCCGTGGCTTGACATGTTTTTCGTATTGGGCTTTGACGCGTTTCTTCTGGGCTTCTATATCTAGGGTGGCGTTGTGACAGGTTTCATCTAATTGCATGAGATACAACAGATTCTCTTCGTCGACAGAAGTGTTTGGAAAAAGTTTGATGGCTATCTTTAGGGAGGGTATCCCACATTCAATCGACAAGATGGATTCTAGACCATAGACTAATTGAAATGGTGTAAACCCAGTAGCAAACTTAATGAATGTCCGGCAAGCCCATAATGTTAAAAAAAACATCGTGTGCCAACTCGTTTTGTGAATCCCTATCATTCGTCGAAGCATGGTAATGAGGATTTTGGTTATTGCTTCAACTTGGCCATTGGCTTGTGGGTAATAGGGTGTTGAGTTGTCATGGCGAAGACCCAACTTTTCAATGAGTTCGAACATCATGAAGTTTCTAAAGTGGCTACTGTGGTCAGTAACGATAGCTTGAGGAACACCAAACCTAGCAATGATGTGATTGAATATAAATAATGCTGCAGTCCTTCTGGTATTGTTGAATGTTGGCATCACCTCGGATCATTTCATAAAATAATATATGGCTACAATGATGTAACCATGCCCCCCGACCAAGTGAGGGTGACATGTCATGAAATTGATACCCCATTTTGCAAAAGGACTAACGGAGACCACAGGGTGTAGAGGAGCAAGGTGTGATCATATTTTACTATTGTAGGTTTGGCAAGCGTGGCATTTTTGGACGATAATTATACAATCGTTGAATAAAGAAGGCCAAAAATACCCTTTTGTAAGATCTTCTGGGCAGTAGCATACCCAAACATGTGACCACCACAGGCTCCAGAATGGTAGTCATTTAGGGATTTCTCGGCTTCGTCAAATGTGAGGCAGCGTCGAAAAATGGAGTCAATCCCACGACGATAAAGAGTATCACCAAGGATAATATATTGACGGTCTTGGTAGCAGGGAGATATATGATGATATCTTCGTACCAAAGGTCATCGAAACTAATCAGGAAAAGGGATTTATCGGGTAATGAATCTGCTACTACATTTTTTGTCTCAGAGCAAGGAAGGTCGCATATCAACTTGGAAAATACCAAGGATTTCTTGGACTTAGCGTGTTCGAATTCTAAGTCAAACTCTTGGAGTATTACAATCCATTTGGAGTATTTCCCCCCTAGCAATTGGCGTGTAAGAATGTGCTGCATAGGGTTGCAGTTAGAAATTACTGTGGTCTTGCGAGAAATGATATAGTGCCAGAAACGTTGAATTGCTTGGATGACTGCTAAGGCTAGTTTTTCAACATGTAAATACTTGGTTTCAGTAGTCATGAGATTCTGACTCAAGTAATAGATGACATGTTCTTCATGAGAATCATCCTCCTGGACGAGAATCATAGCGATGGTATAGTCCGAGGTTGCGAGGTAGAGAAAATAATCCCGACTATAATCAGGTGGGAAGAGTAGTGGGGTACGTGTCAAAGACAATTTCAAAGATTCGAAATCTTTGTTGGCAGTGGTATCCCATACGAACTCAAAACCTTTCTTGAGCAGTCGCGTAAATCCAAGAGTTAGCTCAACATAGTTCGGGATGAAATGACGAAGATATTTTGCCTTCCCTTGCAAACTTTGTAACTAGCGAAGTGAGGAAGGAGGAGGGAGATTGAGAATCACCTCAACCTTCAAAGGATCTACCCTGATACCTTGACGTGAAACAACAAATCCCAGAAGTCAGCCAGATTCTACGCAAAAAACACATTTGTGGGGATTCAAGCGTATGTGGTAAAACCGACATCGAAGGAAAATGGCGCGGAGGTGTATTGGATGATCTACACGATGCATGGAATGAGCAACAAGTCATCGAGATATGGCTGCACAATGTGCTTTATATCATGAAAGGCGTAAGACATAGCACGTTGAAAAGTTGCACCGACATTCTTTAAACCGAATGGAAGTTTCCGGTAGGTGAAGGTTCCCCAAGGACAAATAAAGGCGGTCTTGTGTTGGTCCGCGGGTATGATATTGATTTGATTATATCCGGAGAAACCATCCATCAGAGAGAATATTTCACTTCCATCACAATCGTCGACGATTTGGTCAACGAAGGGGGTAGGAAATTTATCTTTAGGACAAGCTTTGTTAATGTCCCTATAATCAATGCACATGCAGATTGTGCCTTGTTTCTTGTCAATCAGAACAAGATTGGAAACCTAGTCAGTTAGAGGCACAGGGTAAATAAAGCCAGCTTTGAGAAGTTTCTCAACTTCAAGCTTGATTGCGGCTTCTTTACATGGGTGGATAGGACGAGGTCGTTGCCAGACGGGTTTAGTGCTCGGGTTTGTCTTAATCTCATGTACCGCAATGTCGGGGTCAATCCCTGACATTTTTTCATATCTCCATGGGAATACGTCACAAAATTCTTGGAAAAGAGATTTGTAGGTGACAACTTCGTCATGGGAACACGAAGCTCTGATATGCACATTTTCGATAACTCCAGGTTTTATGGATATGTCGAGGGGGATGGTGGGTGAGATATTACTTAAGTTCCCTTTGTAGAACATATTGTGTGTAGACTCGAGAATGATAGAAATGATGACAATGGTCGACGGGGTCGAGAGTCATTGGTAACCCTCGATGGTGCGTTGTTCCAGGAAGAGGATGGAATGATGATTTCCATCATCCCAAGGGGTATCTTCCATGGAAATAACATACATAATCATCTCATCTATAGGAAAAATGATGCGGAGTGGATATGGAGATAAATCACCAAGAGAGGGGGTTGTTGATTGAATGGCTTGATAAGCGGATTCGACTGGACTCAAAGGCATTTCGTCGCCATAAAAAAGATGATTACCAGGGTTGGGTACCATCCATGGGTCGTAAGACACAGGGGTTCCGTGAACAGAGGTGGAGATCATGTTGATCGAGGAAACAAACAGGTGTGGAACATCAGGTGGTGGGATGGGGAAAGTACCCATCAAAGAGGAATCTGTAAGAAGATCCACACCAACGTTCTCATATCCAGGGGGGGATTTTGCAATGAAAGTTACATTGCCGGTACGTGCATCAGAGTGAAAGAATTACAATTGGTCTACAGTAACTACTTTTCCTTGATGTGGGAAACAAATGACATGGAAAAGAGTGGACACAACTGCATGCATGGAATCGATCCAGTTATGACCAAGTAGAAGGTTGCAATCAAGAGGAGCGTCAAACACCTCCACTTCAACGTTGACCATTTTTCCTTCTAACGTAATAGGCAACAAAGGGAGGACACTATAAGGATTAAAACTAGAGCCATTGAAGGCTTTGAGTGTGTTGTGGGATTCAGTCAAAGGAGGAGAGTCAATGGCTTTCCAGCAGGTAATAGACATGACACACGTCGAGGCACCCTCATCAATAACTGTTCTACAAATGTTTTTGTCGGAGACAATAACTTGTATTTGGAATGTGAGTTGAGGGGGTAACCTTGGAATGTGATCTTCCAAGTCAAAAATTATTAAATTTGTATCCGTAGGGTCAATTCCACCAATAGATTTCAACAATGCCTTCTGTTGTATAGGAAAACCCTGAAGGACTTCGAGGGCTGACATCGTAGACGATGCTTGGGAAAGATCTTCAACAATACTGTAGTTCTGGGCAACACATGCATGAGGATTGAAAGTCAATTTTCGAGAAACACCCTTTGGGGTGGGGGCGAAGTACTATATCTAGGCTCGATCGTTCAAGATGAAGAGGACCGTTGGTAGGTGGAGTCATGGGAGATGGTTGGACCAACGAAGGAGGTATTTCATCAACCTTCTCTTTGGAGGAAGGATAATCTTTGGCTCGAGTGGTAAGTGTGATGCCATTCTTATTTGAATGACTTGTACACATTAAGACATAGGATGTATTGGAGGGGAAGGTTGGTCATGAATGACCAATTGGGCATGTTGTTGAGAGGGGAAAGGTTGTGACAATACGGTCGGAGTGGGGGGTTTCATGGTCCCTTGAAGGAACTTAATAACCTCATCACGTTGTGGACAATCCTTAGTGTAGTGATCATCACCATAGATAAGACAAGGGTATCGGGGTTTGCGCTTATCCCTATCATCAACAGGTGGTGTTTTGGTTTTCTCAGATTGCAAATTATTTTTATCCTCCTTGTTCTTACCCTTTCCTTTTTTGGATTTATTTTTGCTGGCGGGGGTAGATTGAACAGAGTTCACCTTAGAAGTCTTGTCGGTGGGAGGGGTAGGAGACGAAGAATTTTGAACATTAGAAGAAATGGGTTTGGGGTTGGGCATGGAAAGTGCCAATCACACCGTCAGCTGCATGAGAAGCAACAAGAGTAGTTGAAGTACCAGAAGTAGAAGGATGAGGTGCATTAGGGAGTAAGTCGTAAAGAGTATCCGTTTATGAATAAACGAGGTCGAGGTATTGAGCACGACTGATTTCCTGTTCTTCTGTGACAACTCCACCCATGGTGATGTCACGAGTGATGTCATTCACGAATGATTTTGTGAACCACTTTGCCAGCAACTGATCGGGAAGTTCGAGTTTGATGAGACGTCGTCTTCATCGCCACTCATGAATGTGATTAGAGATATGAGTGGCTTTGGTTTGTTTGAAAGAACTCAAAATCTCGGTTCCTGTTTCATAGTGGATCAGTAACTGGTATCGGGTGAGGAAATCCATAGAGAGGGTGTTGAAGTCAGTGAAGAAACCTCGTGGTAATTCTATATACCACTTCGAGATGGAACATGTGAGGGTTTGCTGAAAAAGGCGTAAACGAATAGAGTCATCCATCAAGGAGTTGGATGAGCACCAAAGGTGAAAATTCATTACATGATTGTTCAGGTCCTCTCCTGGTTTACCATTGAATTTAGGGATGTCAGATGGTAGTTTGGCCGGTATGACAGGCCATTGAGGAGAGTGACGGATCAGATCATTTAAAATCCTCGACAGATCAGGTAGGTCCAAGGTGGCAAAGAAGGGTAACAATCTATTCACATGTGGGTACTGGTGACTTTGGGGAGGGAGTCCCATCGATAGACCAATGGGACAATAAGCAGTTTGCATATAATGCGAAGATCCGGGCAGATTTGGTGGTTGGTGTGGAGGAAAGTAATTCATAGGGTTGTACCCTTGAATAGGAGCATGGGGTTGAGTGTTAAAGCCCCAAATAAGATTAGACGTGCCTGGATATGGTTAGCCTGTACTGTAACACCCTGTTTCCCCCAGTTTGTAAAAATAACTGGTCTAGCCAAGAACTGTGGCAAACTCAGAAATGTGAATGTGTGATGTGAATGGACCTTATGGAAAAGGTCGATGAATGTGAATAATATATATATATATATATCTATATATATATATATATATTGCAGGACTACACTACTGAGAGGGGATATGCTGAAAAAGAGATTGCGATGGTTAGAGAAAGGTGGTGGAAGGCACCTAGAATGGTGGTGTTAACTTCGACCAAGAACAATACCGTATTTGGACTTCCCTGGCCCGAAGAACCAAGAGCAGCTCGCCGGCCCCAAATTAAATGTCTCACAAGCTGGTAGGTAAGTGGCTCCTTAGGAATTAATAAGGGATGAGGGGGTGAACCGCCCATTCGTAGAACCATCAAGCCTGACCAATGCGAGGGAAATTGCACCATGCGCAACCTCAAAAGAGGATAAGGAGTGAGGGAGAAGTGATTGGGGGCAGACGCGAGGGGAGGAAGAGAACTCTGGAGATACGCAGAGTGGGTGATAGCAGAGAAGGGGGAGAATAACCCTCGTTCTCGGTCACTAGAAAACCGAGACACAGTCTCGCAACATCGTGGTCTCAGCTCGGGGGTGGCTAGTTGTAAATCCTATCGGAATAGCTGAGCCTACGGTTAGGTGGAAACAAGCACCCCTCTCAACAATTGCACTTACCTCTGGTGTTATTTCTGATAAGTGTTTTACATCATGCATATTGAAATTCATATGCTGACATATATGCTCATAAACTGTGAAATTGTGAATGATTACAGTATAAAGACTGTCTGTGCAGTGTTTTGATAAGAAATGGTAGATGTATGCTTCTAATTGAAAAACCACGCATGGCTTATGTGGATAGATAAATTTAATTATGTGAAAGTTGAACCAAGTTAGAATTCTAGTCCGTTATTGGGAATTTGTTTCCCCTTATCTGTCTCCAGGAATGCCTAGAACTCTCCACAGAGATACCCTTCTTGGAAAATTTTACCAAGAGCCTGGAAAAAAGGACTTGAATGTGCAAGTCTTAGCAACCCTGTATGAGGAAGAATGATCCTCTTGAAATCCTGAAGTAGCAGCGTAGGGATAAGTATTGATCGATGGACGAGATCCCGTCAGAAGATATGCGATCATTCACGACCGTTAGACTGGAGGAAGAAACAAGGGCGTTACATGACTTACCCCTTTTCTTTTATCTTCATGAGTAGCGAGGAAATTGGGACCGTAGATCCCCAAGGTCTGTGGGAGTATTTGGACCGTTGGTTTTTCCACGTCCAGAGAGCAGTGGGAGAGTACACGGCGTGGGACAGATTTGAGTCATCAGATCTTAGCTAGAAAACTCGACAGCCGTCGGATCTTAGCTAGAAAACCCGATATCCGTTGGATCTGCTAGGAGATACAGGAGGGTTAAGCCCTCATGAACAGGGGTGAAATTCCCAAAAGAGGAGTCGGTACACGGCGTGGGACAGATCTGAGTCGTCAGATCTTAGCTAGAAAACCTGACAACCGTCGGATCTTAGCTAGAAAACCCGATAGCTGTTGGGTTTGCTAGGAGATGCATGAGGGTTAAGCCCTCGTGAAAAAGGGTGAAAGTCCCGAGAGAGGAGTCGGTATTGGGGATTCAGAGTTCGGGATTCCGGGAGTCCTGATGACAAGAGATCGGGACACTCCATGGCGAAAGTCCCGATATAGATCTAGATCGTCCATCTGTGGAGGACACATGGCAGAGATCGAGAGTCCATCGGTATTTCAGATACCGGGGATTCGAGTGATAGAGGATTTGAGTCACTGGAAGTCACGAAAATCCGATTACCGAAAACCCAAATCGGTTTAAGTGTGAATAAGTTTGAGAAAGGCGGGATTTAATCATGACCGTTGATCATCTTGGAAAAATCATAACGGTTGATCGTGGGTGAAGATCGCAGCCGTCTATCGAAGGGACACGTGGATGCCGATCAACATTTCAGTGTTTCAGCACCCGGGAAACCAAAGGGAAAGAATCCATGTCTTCGCGAGTCGCGAAAACCCGATCACCGAAAACCCAAAATGGCGAGAGGTGTGAATGAGGTTAAGGAAAGTCGGGATTTGATCGTGACCATTGATCATCCTAAAAATATCACGACCATTGATCTTGGCTGAAGGTCGCTGCCGTCCATCGGAAGGACACGTAGCTGCCAGTCGACGTTTCGATGTTTCGGCATCCAGGAAACCAGAGGGCTAGAAAACCTTGCCCCCATGATTTGCAAAATCCCCATACCCAAAATATCGATACACGTTGTAGTGGAGAGGAGAAGTACCAAAAGAATCTGGTCTGTCCATCAGGGGAGATGCATGGTGAGTGGTCAGAGATTTGGGAAAAGTACCGAAATCCCGTGGACCGTTGGATCCACACTCTTAAGAGCCGTCGATCTCTTACACAAACTTCCATATCAGAATTCAAAGATTTAAATGACAAGGAGTCTTGGAGTCATTGCATTTCGAACTCCCGAGTACCAAAACCCCGAAAGGATCCATACCGTCAGATCAGGGGAGGCTTATAGCCGTTGATCTCCCCTTGGAGGGAAACTTGGGAGACTTCGTGGTTTTTGGGGATTTGAATGGGAAAGGAAGAAGTCATGCATCATGATTTCCCGAATCACAAAAGGAGGGCTTTGCCGGTTTAAGCGCATGGTCATGGAACGTGGTCACGAGGACAAGACCCAAACAAGAAACTTGTACTCGCCAACCCTTTCAGGGTTTGGCGCTTCGCTGTGTCGGGGTTTGCAGAGTCGAAAGACTCGACGCCCTAGTAGATATGAGTCGTGAAGAGCAAAAGGACACCATATTTGTTCGACCTGTGGTCGTGACCTGCGATCCTATGGGAATAGACGAGGGAAGAGCTAGCTTACGCTAGACCTCTGTAGACATTTTGAGGGTCTGATAATTGAGAAATCGACGAAAAATTTGATTTCCATAGTGGGTATGTGACAAATTGGTATCAGAGCATGGTTACAACACTTGACCTTCTTGGGCTCATGAACGAGTTGTGCAGAAACTCCATTTGGAACACTCTTAAAAAGAGTAACCCTCTATCTTAAACCTCTTAATTAAAAAAGGTGAAAGTCCAAAATGAAAACTCGACTGTGCATGCATGTGAAAGAAATATGAATTTTGCGCGGGTTATAAAAATGTATCTAACTATTGACTAACAACCAACATTTGTCTTTGCACACAAGTGGAAGATCAACCGCAGGAAATTATCAACACATAGTATGGTGACTCACCATGAAGTGGGAGAGAGCTCCCACAATAGAGACGAAGAGTCTGATGAAATAAGGGCAGTAGGGACCCCTTCATATCTAGTCGAGACTGTGAGAAGTCTCATGGTTGAATTACAAAGCTGCAAGGCTAACAATGAAAGGATGATGAAAGAACAAGAAAAACAAACAGAAATTAAGCCAGTTTTACTACAGAGTTTATCCGATCTACAAAGATAAATGCAGCATGAACCTGAAACTCAGAAACATGGTCATATTAGTGGCCACATTGAGAGGAGCACCTTGAAAAATGTCCACCCCAGAGGTAAAGGACAAGTGTCGGATGATTCCTCTAAGAAGGAAGCTAGCGATTCAGAAGGCTCTTCTAGCAGTAGAACCAGTTCCTATCCCCGAAGAAAATGGAAGAAGCAAAAATCTTCCAAAGGTCAAAAATTCGAAGAATTCATAAAGGCCAAACCACCCTCCTTTGATGGTGAAATAAAGAAGGGAGAGGAAGCAGAGGCTTGGCTGCTTGGACTAAAGAAGTATTTTAGAGTCCATGACTTTTTAGAAAATATGAAGGCCCGAGTGACCACCTTCAACTTGAACGGAAAAGCTTCCATTTGGTGGGAAGACCTTAAGAATGTGAAAGGGGTTTGCAAAGAGGACTTGTCTTGGAAACGATTTGAGAAGTACTTTCGGAAGAAGTATCTGTCGGAAAAATATTTCGATGAAAAGACTAAAGAGTTTTATGAACTCAAACTGGGACAACTTACTATAGAAGAATATGTTAACAG
Source organism: Picea engelmannii (assembly GCA_009831015.1). NCBI lineage: Eukaryota > Viridiplantae > Streptophyta > Pinopsida > Pinales > Pinaceae > Picea > Picea engelmannii. Next base: position 82,346 of record ML784116.1, on the reverse strand, counting down.
ATTCCTCGACTTGTTGAGGTATGTACCTTATATAAAAGAAGAAAAGGCAAAGGTGCAATGCTTCATCAATGGGATACCCAAGGAATATCGAAACATAATTGAATTTGATGAGCCAAAGACCCTAGAAGGCACCATTCGAAAGGCAACCTATTGTCATGAACAATTTGGGCATCGAGGAGAACCTCATGAAGGATGGAAACCAAAGAATAGTTCAAGATTTCAGAAAAAGGGGATCAAATCCCCATGATTTAAGAACTACAAGAAGAACCCAAGAATGAACTTTGCAGCCCGGAGTGTACACCAACATAACTTTCCTTCATTGGGCGGAAATTAAAACTTCTGGACCTATACCAGTGAAGGTGGATAACACCAAGAGAGAACCTCTTAAATGTTGGGGTTGCGGAGAGGAACATCTCCTGAGAGACTTCCCCCACCGACAACAGAATAGTTAGAGGATTTATAACATCTAGGAAACTACTACCATCAATGATGTGGCCAGGAGTGTGCCACAAATTTATGCAGCCTTGGATAATAACCAAGATGACCATCAAGCTTCAGTAGTGGAAATAGAAGGTATGTTTTTCAACCATCTAGTGTCTGTTTTGATTGACCCTGGTTCAAATTTGAGTTATATAGCCCCTAGGGTTGTTGATAAGTGTAAACTATAGCCACAAAAACATACCAATCCATGATTGGTACAGTTAGCCACTGGAACCAAAAGGAAGGTAGCAGAGGTTATACCAGCCTGCCAATTAATTTTGGGTGAATTCCCCACCCAAGAAACCCTTAACATATTACCCCTGGGATCATATGATCTATTGATCGGTATGGACTGGCTAGCCACCCATAAAGCTAGATTGGACTGTTACCATAAAACCTTAGAGTGTGTAAGCAAAGAAGGGAGAAGAATAACCCTTCAAGGGAACCCAAAACCTGTCTCGATGAGACAAATATTAGCCCCACAAATGAGAAAGTATTGTCGAAAGGGATGTCCCCTATATGCAACACAGGTGTTGAAAACAATCTAAGGTGATAAACCAAGCCCCGATGATCACCCTATCCTGAAAGAATACAAAGATTTGTTTCCGGAAGAGGTACCAGGTCTACCTCCGAGGAGAGACATAGAGTTCTCGATAGAACTTGCACCAGGAGTGATGCTCGTGTCTAGGACACCCTACCGGATGAGCACACCCAAGTTAGTTGAACTCAAATTGTAATTAAAATAAATGATGGATAAAGGCTATATTCGACCCAGCGTGTCTCCATGGGGAGCACTAGTCTTGTTTGTGAAAAAGAAGGATGACACCCTTAGACTGTGTATAGATTATAGACAACTCAATAAGGTAACCATAAAGAACAAGTACCCTTTGCCTAGGATCGATGATCTGTTTGATCAATTGGGAGGCGTGTCTATTTTCTCAAAGATCGACTTGAGGTCAGGATACCATCAAGTCTGAATCAAGGATGAAGACATCCATAAAACTGCCTTCCGGACACAGTATGGTCACTATGAGTTTTTGGTAGTGCCATTTGGGTTAACCAATGCCCCTGCCACTTTTATGTGCTTGATGAACAATGTACTTAGTAAATTTCTAGATAAATTTGTGCTAGTTTTTATTGATGACATATTAATCTACTCTAAGAATAGAGAAGAGCTTGAAGAGCATCTTAGACTTGTGCTACAAGTGCTAAGAGAACATCATCTCTATGCAAAATTCAACAAATGTGAATTCTTCCAGAAGGAAATACATTACTTAGGCCATGTTCTCTCTGAAGAAGGAGTAGTGGTAGACCCTGACAAAATCAAGTCTATCATGGAATGGCCTACCCCGAAGGATTTTTCGGATATCAGATCCTTTATGGGATTAGCAGGATACTATAGGAGATTTATAAAAGGATTCTCCAAGATTGGTTGTCCAATCACTACCCTCCAAAATAAGGGGACAAAATTCCTATGGACACAGAAATGTGAAGACAGATTTCAAACCCTAAAACATCTACTGACCCATGCACCCGTACTAAAGATCTTCGATCCAGAAGCTGACTTCCTCGTGTGCACAGATGCCTGTAAGGAAGGGCTTGGAGGGAGTCCTTATGTAGGAAGGAAGTGTGATCTGCTATGAATCCCAAAAATTGAACGAGCATGAAGTCAACTATGTGACCCATGATCTAGAACTGGCTGCCATAGTGCATGCCTTGAAAATGTGGAGGCATTGCCTCCTGGGAAGAAAATTTGTACTTATGACAGATCACTGTGGATTGCGATACCTGTTTGATCAACCAAAGCTCAATGCTAGACAAGCTAGGTGGATGGCCCTCCTTAGCGAGTTTCATTTCAAAATCAAACACATTAAAGGAAAGGAAAATAGGGTGGCCAATGCCCTTAGCAGAAGTATGAAAACAATTCACCTGACAGTAGTGAGCACCTGTGAGATAGAAGTCAAGGAAAGAATCAGAAACGCACAAGAAACAGATCCCTTTGTCCAGACCGTGGCCATGTACCTACAGTAAGAACCCACCAGAGTAAAATATGAAGGCTACCAGATGACCGAAGGAGGTCTGCTCACTTACAGAAATGGAATGTATATTCCAAATTGTGACAACTTGAAGAGGTTCATACTAGATGAACTACATAAAAGACCATATTCCGTTCATCCAGGATACCAGAAAATGATCACTGCCACCAGGAGACAATTTTATTGGCTTGGAATGAAGAAAGACATAGCCGAGTACTTAGCCAAATGCATAGAGTGCCAGCAGGTTAAAGTAGAACATCGACACCCAACGGGATTATTGCAACCTTTACCAATCCCAGAATGGAAATGGGAAACCATATCCATGGATTTCATCACTGGATTACCAACCTCAACCAAACAGAACGATGCCATTATGGTAGTGGTGGATAAATTGAGCCAGTACGCTCATTTCATCCCTGTCAAATCAACCTGCAAAGTGATCGATATCGCCCAGGTGTTCATGAAGGAGATATTCAGACTGCATGGCATGCCAAAAAAGATCGTGTCTGACAGAGACACGAAATTTACCTCTAACTTTTGGAAATCATTGATGGCTGGTTTAGAGACCAAATTGATGTTTAACACCGCCTATCACCCTCAAACTGATGGATAGATGGAAAGAGTGAACCAAGTAATTGAAGACATGCTAAGAATGCATGTAATGCATCAACCCAAGAAGTGGGAAGACTACTTGCCACTAGCAAAATTCGCCTACAACAACGGCTACCAAGCATCCTTAAATATGAGTCCCTTCGAAGTCCTCTATGGTAGATCGTGTAATACTCCAGTTAGCTGGAGTAATCCCATAAACATGATTTATTTTGGACCTGACATGTTGAAAGAAATGGAACAACAGGTATCTCAGATAAAACAAAACCTGAAGGTCGCTCAAAACCGACAGAAAAGTTATGTCGACCAAAAGAGAACTCCAAGAGAGTTCAAAGTGGGAGATCATGTATATCTCAGAGTTAGGCCCAGGAAGAGTTCCCTGAAAATGGGAGCATGTGCCAAGTTGGCACCTAGGTATTGTGGACCCTTTGAGGTTCTAGATAGAGTGGGACCTGTAGCCTATAGGCTAGCACTTCCTCTCACAATAAAATCACATAATGTTTTCCATGTTTCATTATTGAAGAAATATGTACATGATGCTAACCATATAATTGACTGGTCTTTGATTCAGGTGGAACCGGAGGGAGAATTTATACCAAAACCCCAATGCATACTAGACAGAAAGGAAATCCCGCTCCAGAACTAAACCATTGCACAGGTCAAGGTGCAGTGGAAACATTTTGGCCCAGATGAGGCTACATGGGAAATGGAGGATGCCATGAAATAGGCATATCCGATTTTGTTTACTTCTGTACATGCATTTCATGTTAATAGATAAGAACATCAAGGATGATGTTCCTTTAAGGGGGAGGGAATTGTAACACCCTATTTCCCCCAGTTTGTAAAAATAACTCGACTGGCCAAGAACTGTGGCAAACTCAGAAATGTGAATGTGTGATGTGAATGGACCTTGTGGACAAGGTCGATGAATGTGAATAATATTATGAATATATATATATATATATATATATATATATATATATATATATATATATATATATATATATATTGCAGGACTGCTGAGAGGGGATATGCTGAAAAAGAGACCACGATGGCTGGAGAAAGGTGGTGGAAGGCACCTAGAATGGTGGCGTTAACTTCCACCGAGAACAATACCATATTTGGACTTCACTGGCCCGGAGAACCAAGAGCGACTCGCTGGCCCCAAATTAAATGTCTCGCAAGCTAGTAGGTAGGTGGCTCCTCATGAATTAATGAGGGATGAGGGGGTGAACCACCCATCCGTAGAGCCATCAGGCCTGACCAGTGCGAGGGAAATCACACCACATGTAACCTCGCAAGAGGATAAGGCGTGATGGAGAAGCGATTGGGGGCAGATGCGAGGGGAGGAAAAGAATTCTAGAGATACACAGAGTGGGTGATAGAAGAGAAGGGGGAGAGTAACCCTCATTCTCGGTCACTGGCAAACCAAGACACAGTCTCGCAGCATCGTGGTCTCAGCTCGGGGGTGGCTAGTTGTAAATCCTATCGGAATAGCTGAGCCTACGGTTGGGTGGAAACGAGCACCCCTCTTAACAATTGTACTTACCTCTGGTGTTATTTCTAATAAGTGTTTTACATCTTGCATCTTGAAATTCATATGTTGACATATATGCTCATAAACTATGAAATTGTGAATGATTACAGCATAAAGACTGTCTGTGCAGTGTTTTGATAAGAAAGGGTAGATGTATGCTTGTAATAGAAAAACCACGCATGGCTTACGTGGATAGATAAATTTAATTATGCGAAAGTTGAACCAAGTCAGACTTCCAGTCCGTTCTCGGGAATTTGTTTCCCCTTATTTGTCTCCAGGAATGCCCCGAAATAGAACTCTTCACAGAGATACCCTTCTTGGAAAAGTTTAACAAGAGCCTGGAAAAAAGGACATGAATGCGCAAGTCTTAGCAACCCTGTATGAGGAAGAATGATCCTCTTGAAATCCTGAAGTAGCAGCGTAGGGATAAGTATTGATCGACGGATGAGATCCCGTCGGAAGATCTATGGTCATTCACGACCGTTATATTGGAGGAAGAAACAAGGGCGTTACATGCCTTACCCCTTTTCTTTTATCTTCGTGAGTAGCGAGGAAATCGGGACTGTATATCCCCGAGGTCTGTGGGAGTATTTGGACCGTTGGTTTTTCCACGTCCAGAGAGCAGTGGGAGAGTACATGGCGTGGGACAGATCTGAGTCATCAGATCTTAGCTAGAAAACCCGATAGCCATCGGATCTTAGCTAGAAAACTTGATAGCCGTTGGATCTGCTAGGAGATGCAGGAGGGTTAAGTCCTCGTGAATAGCAGTGAAAGTCCCGAAAGAGGAGTCGGTACACGACATGGGATAGATATGAGTCGTCAGATCTTAGCTAGAAGACTCGACAGTCGTCGGATCTTAGCTAGAAAACCCGATAGCCGTTGGGTCTGCTAGGATATGTATGAGGGTTAAGCCCTCGTGAACAAGGGTGAAAGTCTCGAGAGAGGAGTCGGTATCGGGGATTCGGAGTTCGGGATTCCGGGAGTCCTGATGACAAGAGATCGAGACACTCCATGGCGAAAGTCCCGATATAGATCTGGACCATCCATCTGTGGAGGACACATGGCGGAGATCAAGAGTCCATCGGTATTTCAGATACTGGGGATTCGAGTGATAGAGGATTTGAGTCACTGGGAGTCATGAAAACCTGATTACCGAAAACCTAAATCGGTTTAACTGTGAATAAATTTGAGAAAGGCGGGATTTAATTGTGACTGTTGATCATCTTGGAAAAATCATAACTGTTGATCATGGGTGAAGGTTGCAACCATCTATCGGAGGGACACGTGGTTGCCGATCGACATTTCAGTGTTTTGGCACCCGGGAAACCAAAGGGCAAGAACCCATGTCTTCGCAAGTTGCGGAAACCCGATCATCGAAAACCCGAAATGGAGAGAGGTGTGAATGAGGTTAAGGAAAGCCGGGATTTGATCGTGATCGTTGATCTTCCCGAAAAGATCACGGCCGTTGATCTTGGCTGAAGGTCACCACCATCCATCGGAGGGACACGTGGCTGCCAATCGATGTTTCAACATTTCGGCATTTGGGAAACCAGAGGGCTAGAAAACCTTGCCCCCGCATACGCAATATCCCGATGCACGAAATCCCGATACGCACTGTAGTGGAGAGGAGAAGTACCAAAAGAATCTGGACCGTCCATCAGGGGGGACACGTGATGAGCAGTCAGAGATTTGGGAAAAGTCCCAAAATCCCGTGGACCATTGAATCCACACTCTTAAGAGCCGTCGATCTCTTATACAAACTTCTATATCGGAATTTGGAGATTTAAATGACAAGGAGTCTTGGAGTCATTGCATTTTGAACTCTCAAGTACCGAAACCCTGAAAGGATCCATACCGTCAGATCAGGGGAGGCTTACAACCATTGATCTCCCCTTGGAGGGAAACTTGGGAGACTTCGTGGTTTTCGGGGATTTGAATGGGAAAGTAAGAAGTCATGCATCGTGATTTCCCGAATCACAAAAGGAGGGCTTTGCTGATTTAAGTGCATGGTCACGGAACATGGTGACGAGGACAAGACCCAAACAGGAAACTTGTACTTGCCAATGCTTTCGGGGTTCGGTGCTTTGCTGTGTCGGGGTTTGTAGAGTCGAAAGACTCGATGCCCTGGTAGCACTGAGTCGCGAAGAGTGAAAGGATGCCATATTTGTTCGACCTGTGGTCATGACCCGCGATCCTATAGGAACAGATGAGGGAAGAGCTAGCTTACGCTAGACCTTCAGAGACATTTCGGGGGTCTGATCATTGAGAAACCGATAAAAAATTTGATTTCCATAGTGGGTATGTGACATGTACTAGGGGGTATGATGGAGCTATCTTGAGGCTGTTTCCCCCCAGTTGAGTGAGGATTATGTTGTATAAGATAATTCCAATACTGGGCCAAGGATGGAGGTATTTTTTGTCCATAGGGTGGGGTTGGTGGGGGTTGCGTCCTAGTTGGGATTTGTCTTGCAATAGGGGATTGGTTTTGGCCTCCTTGGTGAAATTGTCCACCAACAAGAATCTGGTAATTAGGTGTGAAAGACAGGATGGTGCCACTAGGGTCGGTGCCTCCGATAGAGGATGGATGAGGTCCTCTGAAAGGGGGTCGAGGAAGTGTCAGAATAAAATCGAGAACGAGATGGTGCCCAGAAGAAGTGGAAACGCCAGGAGTCCCGGATGAGATTTTTGTAGGAGAGGGAATAGAGGCATTCAATGCATGATATCCAGGTGGAAGGGTTGGGGTGAATCTAGGAGAAATCAGTGTGCTAATGGGGGCTTGGCTAGCCGCTGTAATCCTGGTGTGAGGACTCGTAGTGTCTGGGACCATTGTGTAATGGACCATTTGTAGAGGGATAGTCAAGATGTGGTTAGCTGGCAGAGAATCTAGCATCTGTACCAGGAAAATAATAGGCAGTAGTAAAAGGTACCATGTCTGGATCAGATGTTTTAGGTAGCTCAGGTGCGACAGTGATATCAATGCCTGCTCCTAAGACAAAGAGATCCCATCTAAAAATGCTAGTAGTCCAAAAAGGATCTTGAACCTTAGGTCCTATGAAAGGTCCAGTTGATGATCCAGAAGACTGAAAAACTATATCTCCGGAAGAATTCACTCGCACAATACATCTCCCAGAGTCGGGAGGAAGTCGAAAGTCCTCTCGAGAATTGGTAATTCAAAACCATTCTAAAGAGTTAGTTCTTTCCACCAGTGGAGTGGCAACATCTTGGGCTTCACTCTGTTGAGGAGAGCCCTCCGGTGAGTTGGTAGGCAAGGGTTGAGAACCTTCCATATCTTCTGGGGGTAGGCCTTGCATTCTACGGGAACGATGTGGAGGGTCAATTGTGACCGAGTTAGAATTTTATGAAATAAATTCTATGGCCAACTTGGGTAAACAAACAACATGAACTAACAAAATCTAGGAAGCAAAGCCAAGAAAACAAGACCTTCTAATTCTGAAGTCACTAGTTGGTGATGAAATCCAATGTCACAACAATGAGACAAGAAGGGGCTGGGCCCGGGTGGAAAAGTTACGTTGATGACCTGCTTAACAGACTTACACCTTGGTGCAAGCTCCCACACACAATCATGAGTATACCCTCCAAGGAGCTCAAGTGAGTCTGGATAACATCGATTCCAGGTACCGTGAAGACTTACCCCTTCACAGTCACCTTGTGTAAGACCCTAAGCAGATAGGCTACTAAGGTTACCACCATCAACAATAATGCTTGGGGGAACAATCAACAATCCGATCCACACGCAAGGGAAGCGTATCTAGCTCGAAATCAGCTTGAGAGGCTTTCACTCATCATTGTGGGTATACCTTCAAGTGACCCCCGTAATACGTGCAATCTCTCCACCGATATCAACAAAGCAGGGTGAGTAACTCTGTCAATCTCAATGCGACCTCTGGCTTGACCCTTGTGTGAGAAGGGCTTCCTATGAAAAAATGCTACAAATGGAATTTGACACTCCTTATCACAAGATACTATTGTGTGTTTTGTTCTTTTGAGAGTGTGTCTCATTGCCTATTCCAAATCTCTAGCGTAGCTAATGTTGGTGTAAAAGAGCCCTAGAAAAAGTTACTAGTTGAATTTTAAAATTGCACAATATTATTAAAGGCTGTTGTTACTCAAAAGGAGACAGAAATGAAACCGATGTTGTGTGAGACTCTGACCCAACAATGCATAAATAGGAATGAATGATACAATTTTTGTTCAATGAATCCTATTTACAGGAGGGAAAGAGGAGTTTTCTGGAACAATGTGAACTATGATGTATGATCTTCTCTGAAATGTAATATCAAACAACCATGAACAATGCAAATTCCCTATTCGTTCTCTTTCAATAATTGAATGCCAATATTTTCGAATAAAAATTTGCTTAAAAAAAGAAAATGTCTTTAATTTTTATTAGAAACCAAGCAACAGGGATGGAACTAAGAAAAAGTAAGCAACCAATGAAAAAGAAATACACAAAAAACACCCAAATCGATCTTTCAATGAAGACATAAATAACAAACTGACAAGACCAGTCTCTTCAAATGCACATGGGTAACAATTTTCCAAGTAATAAGCAATTGAAAAGGACAATTAATCTCAAGTTTTAATCCAATCAAAGGCTCCTGACCAAACAAGCACTCATATTTCAGAATAAGAGATTATACCCTTGTTAAGAAAAGGTCAAGAGGTAAAAATTGAGAAAAAATGATCAGGAAGAGCTTTTGATTTTTGAAAACTAATCATTCACGAGATTTGAAGTCAAGAAATATTCAATAACTGGCCAGAGAAGTTCTTTCCAAACACACCAACCAATCTGAGCATCTAAAGACACAAAAGACTTAATCCAAAATTTTTACAAGTGACTTCGTAGTCTGACAGTGGGATACAGTGCGAGAATTAAGGATTCTCGCAGGCTAGACACAGGTAGGGTGCGAGAAGTTTGCATTGAACTGAACACTCAGGTGTGGACCTCAGTTATTCTCCTAGGCTACAGAAAGGTGCAGTGCAAGAAGGTTTGTAATCAATCAAATTTTGGAAAAATGGCAGAACTTTTGAGGGAACTTCTGGATCCAGGGAGTCTGTGAGGATCTCCTGAAGACTCAAAGATTGATTCAGAATGAAAAAGGGTAGGTCAAGAGAGAATGGCCAAGAAAAAACCACCAAAATGGGTTGTATCCCCAGTGGAGTCACCAATTTTGTTATCAGATAAATCGATAGGTGCAAACACTAACAGATCTCCCTAGATCCACCTTGATCTAGAACAAAACAGGATAGGACATGACTCTTTCCCTAAGTTGCAGTCATTGAATCTACTACTAAGAAGGAATGAGTGACATACCTTTATATTACTTCCTTGGGTCTCTGTTGTTCCTGCTTCGCTCTGGTGCTCTTGTGAAATCATGTCCAAGACAACACAAACCAACTGAAGTGAATATAGCAAAGTATATTCAATGTCAACCTATGCATATGATCAAGGAGTTATGCAATAAAATAAGAGTGATTTTATGGGAAAGGGACATGTCGTTGTATTATATTAAATGAAAGTAGAAGATACAACCGGATCGCCTTGATGTCGCAAGCTTTCTTTCCGTGACCCTAGATTATGACACACACACTTGCATGAAGAAGATCTAATACAACTTGATAGAGCAAATAAAGTCTTCAAGCTTCTATCCAAGAAAATCTCTTCACACAATTTTTTCACCAATTCTTCATTCAGTATTGCTTAACCTTTTCCATGAGAAACCTTTCAATATATAGGAGAAGGAGAGATGGTTAAATGGATGAGGATGATCCCACTAAATCTAAGAAGTCAGTAGGATGCCAACCATGCGAATGCCAATTAATTTTCTAGAAGATTCCCTTCTAGAACCTTCGTGACTTCTTCTTTTTTCCAAGTTTTGAAACAGGTTCACACCCTACCTATAGAGCAGACTGCGAACAATTTTCACTCTAAGTTTGGGTTGCCTGCAAGAATGAAGGATTTTCGCACCCTGTAATATAGGTAGCCTGCAAACTCATCTTAAAAATGTGTTTTTTGGAAGGAGACAACAATCACTTTTCTCAGGCAAAAATTCCTTGTGGGAGCCTGAATACATCACTTGTAGAGAGATCACTAGAGTGACCAAAATCATGTGTAACACCCATGGAAGCCCAAGCTAGGCTTATTATCCCAAAACTATCCACCAAGTAGGTCCTACAAAGACAAATGAGCATGCCCTCCAAGGATCTCAAGCCATAAAATCATGATAAGTAAATCCAAATAATAAATGAGCCACCTAAGCATGTGCAACAAAGATCACTATATCAAACAATTAATTGCTCAAAGAGACTATGCAACTTGTCAAGCTTGAATATGGGAGGATTGACGAGGTGTCCTAATGGGTATATATTTCCCTAGGTCAAGGAGAGTTTCCAAGATATCCCTCTCTAAGCCATGTAAAGTGGATGAAGTGGTTGGGGTCAAGACTCAATGGGCATAGGGCTCATGACATACAAGGGGTCGTAGTGTCTCATTCATGGGTGCCTTTGTAGAGGGCGTGTGGTACCTTCATCCACAATGCACTTTTTCCAAGCCCATAAATTTCCTTTTATCTTTATTTATTTGTATTTTATTTCAATATAGAATAAGGAGAGGTTGAAGGTAAATTCCCTGGAGTGGTGACCAGATGATGGCAATGTCACTCACAAACACCTAGTGGAAATGAGAAGGGTGGCTCATGATGAGACCCCCTTTCTCCCAACCATACAACTGAGAGCCATTACCATGGTATGGTGACCAGATGATGGAAATTTCATACCACTAGATATTCATGGACGTGATAGGTCAGATCGTGATGAGACCTCCTATCCTTCAACTAACCTTTTAAGAATTCTTTATTATATTGTGGGTCCCCTTTAATAAAAGATAAGCGTTTCACTGCTTTCTTGGGTGATCCCTGGGAAAAGCATCTTGAAGGTTTATACAAAGCTTTTATCTTTTACCCAACATCAACCCCTCTGGTCCGTCAACCCTTTCTTCCCATAGAATGAGGGACAACCCCTTCTTGGGTCAATACACCATAAAATCCCAAGAGATAAGGAAATGGAGGGTAATAATGGTGGAAAGTAGTAAGTATGGTCGGGAATGGTACGATGTCTCTTTAAGGGAGTTCCTAGTAGAAAACCATCCCTAAGGAAGACCACTTACTAAGGCACAATGTCAACCACCAATGCGAAGCAGGGAAAAAGACATTATTTCCAAGAATATATCATGAAATCTAGAACAATCTAAGATACAACATACTTAATTGGCTAAAATATTAAAATGATTCTCACCATAATACTGACTTGTACCTCATGGAGAAAGGCCCACTGCCTTTCGGAAGGCAGTTGATGTGGTGGATGCCATTTGGAAATCTGTGACCATCTGTGGTGGTGAGAGGGGTTTCCATCTGTGCAAAAGGGTATTGTTGGTCATGTAGTCTCTCAACACTCCATATCTGCAACCTGAGGGCCTTGAGACATAATCTCCTTAGTTATCCACAAAATTGAGATAACACAACTAACAACACATTTTCTTCTTTGGCTCTATTATTTACCAAACTTACTATACCCTTTCCAAGTATCTTGGCGGAGGCATCATCTCCAAATCTAACCTTTGTTTTTTCTTTTATTTCTAGACTGAGAACTTTGTTTTGATATCTTGTCATATGTTTAGAACATGCACTGTCAACATACCATTGGTTTGTTTTACTTTTGGCATACAAGGTTACCTTACATTCTGTTTCTTTTTCTTCCAAGTATTTTTCCTTCCACATCTTTTTATAATTTTCTTGAATGTAAGGGAAACTTGTTTTCATGGAAAAGTTTGATAATCTACACTCACTAGCTTTGTGACCATAATTGTTTCACTTGAAACATTCAACATTGTAATCTTGTAATGGAGAGAATTAATTAAAGTTTCTATTATCTTGAATATTCTTATTCTTGTTTCTATTATAACCATATATTTGAACATTTTTATGATTGTACTTTATATAAGCTCTACAATGTAATACTTTATGCCAAAAAATATTGCAAGAGATGCAATATCCAAGAAAGAGATGTTGATACCTCTTGGAGGGAGTTATTCTTGTAATTGTATTCAATCTGTATTCATTTACTTTTGAAAGTAGAGTAGATTTCTGTAGATTAGAATAAACTTTTATCTTGTCTTCTTTCCCTTTGAGAGATCTTTGAAGAGCAACTGCATAACGTTTTGGATTTTTGTTAGTTTTCTGAGATGTAGAGTTAGATCCTTTTGTTAAAATTATTTTGGTCATAACCCAACCCTGTCTTATTGCTTGGCGATCTTTGAATGCTAAGAATATTTTCCACGATTTTTGAGTTGTTTTCAAATCTTGAGTGGTTCTTCCCTTTCTCAAGTTCCCTTTTTAAAAACACAATTTCAGCCTATAGCTTTTCACAATCTTGTTGCTTATCAATGAGTTTTTTTAAAATGACTTCTTCAATTCTTTTGGATTCTTGGAGTTCAGTCTTCAAGTCAATAATAATTTGTTTTGATTCATTGATAGTTTTTGAAACTTTATTTTCTCTTGATTTTTGTTTCCCTTCATATTCCAGTAGTTGTTCTTTCAATGACATGTTCTTCTTTTTATACTTCCTCAGCTCTTCAAGAGCACTAATAAGTTATTCTTCAAGTTTTACTTCTCCTTCAACTTCATATTTTTATTCATTGTCATCAACAACATTATTTTGAGTTTCTATTCCTATAAATAAAAGCTTTGTCTCATCATCTTCACTCATGTCTGAAGAACTATTGTTTTATTTGGAGTAAATTTTTTTCTTTTTCTTGTAAAATTTCTTCTTGTTTCCATTTTTTCCCTTCTTAAGTTCTTTATGGTTGTGGGTATATTGATAATCACTATTATCCTCCTTGGGATAGGGACATTTGGAGGAAAAATTTCCAAATTTTCCATAATTGAAGCATTTGAAGGGTAACTTCCCTTTATATTTCCTAGACTCTTTCTGGAGCTTCCTTATAAAATTGGTCTTTTCTTCATCTGATATATCTGAATGTTTTTCAATTAGAACATGCTCATGATTCTTTGTTTTCTTTGATGCTTTGAAATTTGTTTCCTTTTTTTATGGCTTATCTTGCCCGGTTCTCATTTCATAGGCTATGAGAATCCCATGAAGCTCATCCATTGTAAGTTTGTTAAGGTTTTCTCGATCTTCCATAGTAGATACCTTTGCATCATATCTCATTGGAAATAATATCAACACCTTTTGGACAATAGTTCTCTCTTTTAAGTTTTGTCCTAGTGCTATTATTAGATTGTCAATTTCATCCACCCTTTGAAGATAATCTGCAATGCTTTCTTCCTCTTTCATCTTCACATTTTCAAACTTCCCTCTATATGTTTGGAGTTTTTCTTGATTTCCTTTGCTATCTCCTTAATAGATGACTTTAAGTTTATCCCAGATTTATTTTTTTGATTTACAATGCATCACCTTTACAAATATAGGGTTTTCTAATCCACCCAAAATTGCATTAACAACTTTTGAATTATCATTGCAAAATTTCTTTGCAGCAATGTCTAAAGCTAGAGTAGTTGGTGTTGTGTAACCATTTACCACATCTTGCAAAACATCACATCCAAGATCCATAAGATAAACTCACATCCTTATACCCCAAAGGGCATAATCATCTCCTTTGAATAGTGGTGCTCTGTTAGAGGGCATTCCTCTTTGTTGATCCATTGTTTTCTCAAAATTTTCTTTCAAGTGGTTAGATCGTGTTGAAGGAACCTGCTCTGATACCATTTGTTTCAATATTGGCCAATACTGAGAGGGGGGTGAATAAGTATTGATTATTTTCCAATATTTTAATCAATTGTTAATTTATCAGAATTATTAATCACAATAATTCATCAACAAGAAGTATAGAATGTAGAAATTAAATGTAACATTCATAAAAAATATATCTCATTTACAAGTTACAATATTATAAGAGACACCAATATCTTTTCTTTTGAGCACCAATTCAAGGAGACACCAATGCTATGGTTTTAGGGAACCAACTCAAGGAAGCACCAACTCCCTATTTTCAAGCATCGACTTAAGGAAACACCAACTCCCTATTCCAGTATTCAACCTATAGAGGACACCTTTCCTTTGATTTCAAGCACCAACTTGAAGAATCACCGACTCCTTGTTCCATGATTCAACTTGTAGAGGAAACCTATCCTCTAATTTCAAGCACCAACTCCTTGTTTTAAGATTCAAGCTATAGAGGACACCAATCCTCCCTTGCTCCTCCCTTCCATCCCTACTTCATAAATGTATTTAGGATTCATCTTTAGACTCTTCTTCTATTTTGATCTTCTAAATTGGACCACAAAGACACTTTTATTTCACCAAACCTTTCTTGTTTATATAGTTTTCCAACATGTATGACATTGAACCATTGTGTCTTAATAATGAATCATTTCACATGTTGTAATCTTGTGGATTACAACAAAATTCATAGAGAGATTACATTGAAGCACAACACACACATACTGACTAAAGAAGAAATTATTTGGGAAGGGTAACCATTCCCTCGTTTATTACTTATTCATGAGTATAAATACATAGGGTAAATGGTTGGAGCGGTTGTACCTGCTCCAACTAATCATTAGTTTAGTTCTTTTATGCATTTACCATTTATTTTTCACATGTCTATACTTGGATTTATCCTCTTTATTACATACATTTATATATTAACTCTAATGTATGATGACAAGGGCCTAGAAGCCCCTACAACATATCCCCCACACTCAATTCCTTGCTCTCCCTCAGCAAGTGTGCACCAATGTTCTGGGTCTCTACTGTTATAGACGTATCCTCATTGTGTACCACCCATGCATACCGGTTTGCATAAGTAACTCAGCTGTAATAGCCGCCAGTTGGATAGGGTGATAGATGTATACAATTTTTACTGTGATTAGTCTCTACTGTATCTGAGTGACTATATATTACAGGTCCCGTCTCCTCTATCTCCATGTTCCGCGTTCCTCTATCAACTCTGATTTCTTTCAAGAGCCTCCCTGGTTGCTATTATTTCCAAGTCGATCGCTCAATTTAGACCTATACTGCTCACGTGCTCTTTTAGGCTATCTCTCTCGAAGGATTTGTTATAGGGGATCGATAAGGGTCTGTGCCATCGACCACTCATACCATTCTTTCGTTGTCATGACCCAAAAAAATATGCCACATCTCTTATACTTAGGGGATCTATCATTTCAATGTTCTTGTCATCATCTTTTCTTGATCAATCCATGTGTGTATACATTATCTCTCTTGAATTCCTTTGACCGCTGCTCATCATGAATGCTCTCTCAACTAGGTTGTGCTCACTGCTCTGCTTCTGGTCAGTATTGTTTTCCTATTGCTCTAATGTATGACTAACTATGACTTAATTATGACTCATTTCGTCGACTAAAACTCAACTGATGTCGGAGAGGCACCGATCTCATCGGGTAGAACCCGATTTACATTAAAATGGCGGAGGGGATCTCCTACCTTCGAAGAAGACGCAATTTTAACCCCCTCCTTTCGACTTCGACTCAAGTTTTCAACATATCTACAATATATTTTTCTTTTCGACTAACTAAATTGTGGACTTGACTCACATGACTTGACTCGACTAAACAATAACTCTACTATAAAGTATCCTTCAGGTAACAAATTTGTACAAATCACTCCCTTGATATAATAATAATAATCTATTTTAAAGTCCCGACCAAGCCACACTAAATTGGTGTATGAGACCCCTTGTTTGTGGGACAAGGGACCCCCTCCGCGCAGCGTCATTGTCGTGATATAACCATGACAACATATAATCACGGTCGATGAAAATCCCACAATCCTCATCAAATTCAATTCGTTGGTCGGTCAAATAACATTCGCTCATCGGTCGAGTCGACATTCGTTGCGCTGGGTAAAGTTGAGGAATTTCCTCATCACGTCGACATTCTTCTCGTGAGTCCATTTATCTGATTGCATAGTGCACTCCTCAAACTGATTAGTTTCATTTTATAGCTCCGTTATGTTCCCAATCGACCATGTCAGCCGATAACGTTTTCTTCAACACATCACGAGAAAAATAATATTCAATTTCAAATTAATAGTGGTCTTTGAATGACATGGTGGTCGTAAATTAATAGTGGGTGTATCAATCGAATAGTGAAGCCGATTCACAACACTCATATTTCTACAAGTCAATAAGCAATCGAACCGTACAAGTTGATAAATAGTTGAACTATGCAAGTTGTTGCTCTTAACGTAAATCGCGGAACCCTTCACGTAATAGGTCTATTGTTCCATTAATTGGATTCTCAAATTGATATTTCCGTATGACTGCTCCGTGTGAGAAATGTAGATTTTCGGTCGATCCTTGGTTGATACCGTCATTCACTTTTCAATCGAGGCGCACYCCCCTCTTCCTTCAAGGCTTCGACTTCGACCGAAGCTTCAAAGAAAGTAAGAGCAGTCGATTAGTTATCTCTGTGGTTATTCAGTGTTTTAACATGGTCGTTTGGTCGATTATACCGACTTTCATGCTCCCGGATCTGATTCTKTTAGCRTCGGCTCCTCAACACCTTCAATTCCATATGATCTCGTGCTATGACTTTGGGCTAGTTCTTTGTGCCCATCTCCAACCTCATGATGGAAAACCTTCCTACCATGTGACTAGACCCCGTGACCGAAGCTAACATAAATGGTGCTAACTTGTAATCTCCCAGTTCTGGATTATCAACGGTTTTGTTTTAATCAACTATTCAGTGGAAGGTTGGCATCCAATTTCATGTTTCCATTTGTGTTGACTCTATTAAAAAATCACAAAATGCGAATTAGTTGTGAATCATCTGATCCAATCAACGGTGGACTAAAAAATTACAAAGGCGGGTTTGAATTACACCTTCAGGTTCTGGCTTGGAAATTATACATCGTGATAGTTTAAATGCAAAATGTATTATGGTCATTCGATCATACTTCCATATTTATCCAATGATTGTCGATTAATCATCGTCGTTCAACTTGATTTTTGGCTCAGACTTCCTCCTAGTTTGCTAAAGTTCTGCCAATCTTCAGGCCTCCTCTAAATTTAGTACCGTCGACATCCGCTCTTCAAATTACTTATAGACAGATTGTATTCATTGTACTATTGGAGGACCAAGATGTTTAATAGAGAATTTCAATCCAGAACCTTACTGCATTTCATTTGAGCACCGGATTTTGATCTTTCCCCTTTGCATTTATATGGGACAATTTTAGCATCAATAGAAATAATTTCTTAGATTCTTTTCAAGAGATAAGTTGGTGGTTTTTGTTTATGTTTTGCAATTTGGTAGATATGTTATTTGACTTGAGAGTAATCGATGTAGGTGGAATACATTTGGTCACTAGTCTAATCATTCATCTTTATAGTTTGAGCTTTGTTTTTGGTTATACAATGCAATCTTTGTAGATATGTTTTTCTAGGCTTGCAGGGTTTTTTATAAAGGCACCAGGGAAGATAGTGGTGGCCTTGATAGAACAAAATTTACATCAAATTCTATTCCCATAACTTAATTTTTGGGATGGTTGGATGTCTCTCAAAATACTATACCATATTCACAATGATGATGATCATATTGGTTCACAACTTAATGAAAGAGAGCATGGGTATGAAAATACAATTTAGTCGTTAACCTTTTTGAAAACAATGCTACCTTCATAACACCATGTCCAATATTTCCCAAATTAACCCTCTTTGACATCAATGCCAACACCATAACTCTATGTCCAACAGAACCCTTGCCTTCCAAGCTCATAATTTTGTTTCCCCTTCCAACCAATCCTCAAGCTTCAATGTATTCACCATCTTGACCTGCCCTGAACAAGAACAAGTACAACACTCTTCCAATGTTGTAGCCAACAATGTGTCTCAAGATGATCCCCTTCTCTTCAAATCCCAAGCTCTGATACCATGTCAATTTTCACATGCAACTCTATGTGACTAATTTCAAATCTAAAAAGTTTCTTCCTAGTGATCTAACTATCACTGAACAACTTTACATTTAGATTATTGACTGAAAACATATGTAGCAGAAACAACAAGATCATATATGAATCATCAATACACAAGAGACACAACAATTTTTTTCTGTAACTTTATCCCATCCTTGAAATGTGAGGACAAAAACCAGTCCTCTCGACCAATACAATATCACCAAATATGAGGACAACCTTGTCCTTTCAAAACAAGAGAATCTGAGGAAAATCTTGTCCTTCCAATACAAAATAGAAAACCAAACCTCAACCATATTCTGGAAGTATCCTCTGCTCACGAATCTGTTGTAGACCACTTGTACAGCCTGTTGATGATTCACCTTACTAGAAACCAGTGGACATACACAATTTTCTCTCTTACAAATGATGTATACCCTATATGTGATTCATCCTTCTGCAACCCGCGTATATATGTGCTTTGCTCGTTTGCAAACTGCATATGGAATAAAAAAACTTGTATGGTCACCTCCGTAAACTTCGCTCTCTGCCACCTTCTTTCTCCTAGGCGAGATTCACCACCTGACATAATTTCCTATCTGAGATCACCAATCCTCCTTGACACAAGTGAAGACCCACTTATGCCAACTCCATTTTTCCACAATAATGATCTAATGTCACAATGACATCTCTCTTTTATATAGGAGCCCAATGAGTGAGTTTATGAGAACTTCCTAAACTCAACAATTAATTAGAATATTTTAATCCTCTTTGTGGGTGTGGCACCCCCACACAAACCCACAAATCCCATCAATTTTCCCATGAGTCCCTAGCCTAATTTTTAGTGAAACGAAAGTCAAAACTGGTGCCAACGAAAATTGCCACATGCTTGGAACCTTGGACTCTAGTGGGAATACCTCTCGAAGCTACAAAAATCAACAGAAACCCAAATGAGTCTAGTGAGACAAAAAATTTCAATTGAAATTGTGGAAACCAAACTTTTCCACACAAGAGGCAAATGAGACAAAATCATGCAAAAATAATTGTAAACTGAAGAAATTCTACCTCAGTGATGTGAGTCAATAAGATTGAACCTAAATCCAAATTGGATCGAAATAATGATCAAAGAAAACTAAAATCCTCACATCAAACAAGTTTCTAGAAGGCTATAAAACCATATGAACCTATAACGTACCTGATACCCTATGTTCTCTGTTGAGGATATGGGATATTTTTGAAGCTGCCAAATTTCAATCCAATATGTTACTCTAACACCTTTATGCATATAATTGTTACTAATTAATTTTCACATGCAAGAAAATAATGCAATCTTATGTAAGAATAATTAACCATTCAGTCATAATGGAACCATAAATTATAATTTTAGGATTCCACATGAAAACAAGACCGATCAAACTAGAAATTAATAAAATCCATGACCTAAATAACATCAATTCAACATAATTCATAGGTAAATTAATGAATACTCATCTTTCTAGATATTGTCCATCAACTGGCTGTAGAAGAAAGATGTTCCACCCAACCATAGGCTCCCCATTACACCAGTTCTCTCTATATTCCCCATAAACCTACATATACCAAGGAATGGGATCCCTTTATCTTCTCAATAGTCCCACAATTTATCCCATGTCACTCCAGGGCTCCAATATAGGTTGGCTAGAAAATCTTACTGGTTGTATTTTAGGATTATTAGTTGTAGTGAAATTCGTCAATGACAATGATTCTCATTCCATATAGTCACAATTACCTCATAATTCATGGTTTTATATTTCCATAATCCTTTTATTGTAGGTATACAATTGTTCTAGCTTAGGGATTAACTCTCAATTTTTCACCAGAAAAATGGCGATTCGAGCTCTGCTAAATTTCCCAGCCAAATGGTGACTCCAACAACATGAAGATTTGAACCAGAATGGTAGTTTGAATATATTGGTCACTTGAAACCCTGATAATTTGAACCCTTTGATAATTTATACTATCAAGTAATTGACACTACCCCCAAAACATTCAAACTCTTCCCCAAAAACCTTCAAAGTCTCTCTTTTCCTTATAACTAATTGCAAGGATGAAGAAATATTAATTAATAAAGGTTAAGGACTTGGGCTTATCAATAAAATATTATTATTTTTCTTCAACCTACTTGAGCCCCCAAATTCCTCTTTATTTCCCCTATTATGGAGTCATAGCCCCCAATTATTTTATCCTTATCCTTCTACAACCTATGATGAATATTTTTTTTATCATTCAACATACAATTTTACATATTACATTGGTTGTATTTTAGCAATTCATAATATACATACACAATATTGATATAGGAATCAAAACTAGGATATTACATCCCCCTCCCCTAGATTATGCACCATCCTTGATGCACATCACCACTATATACAATCATTTTTACATCAAAATGTCAAAACAAATGTTGATATGCCTCCCACATTACATCCTCCAACTTCCACATTTATTCTTTAGGGTTGTAGTGGGTCCATTAGACCTTTACTTTTCCCATGAATTTGTTCCTGAGAACAATGGATTTCCTATCCAATATACACATTGATCATACCTGGAAGTCTCCTTCCGATTCCACTTGAATCGAATTCCAATTAATGACATGGATCATACACATACTTTTTCAACAATGACACATGAAACACATTCTGACTTTTATGGTAGCAAGCAATGAAATCACGTATGCAACATTCCCTATCTCATCCAAGATCTCAAATGGACCACAATATTTGGCTTCCAATTTAGTGTAGATTCCCAAATTCAATGAAATTTTCTTTGGTTTCACTTTTAGAAACACTTTCTCCCCAACTTTAAATTCCCTTTTTATTCTACCTTTATCTGCATAATTCTTTTTCATTTCCTATGTCACCTTTAAATTCTTCTTGATCTTGATTATTTTCTCTTCCATTTCTCTAAGCAATTATGGCCCAAGTGCTAACTTGTCTGCTAGATTTCCCCATCTAACTAGAGTATTACACTTTTTTCAATACAATGTCTCAAATGGGCTCATCTTCAATGCATCTTTATATCCATTATTGTAGGAAAATTCTATTAAATGTAAGTAATCCTCCCACTTGGATGGCTTATCCATCACATACACCCTTGCAGATATTCAATCACTTGATTGACTCTCTATGTTGTCCCATCTATTTATTGATGATATGCTATATTGAATTTTATATTCGTACCAAAACCCTTCAATAATCATTTCCAAAAGTTTGAGTTAAAATTTGGATCATTGTTAGAAATAATTTCTTTAAGTATCACATGCAACCTGATAATCTCTTTCAAGTAAATCTCCACTATATTAGCTACTTTATGAGGCAACTTAACTGGAACAAAGTGAGCATATTTGGTTAATTTTTCCACCACTACCATTATGGAATCATGTTGTCTTGTTGTCTTGGGAAACTGAGTGATAAAATCAATGGTTACCACTTCCCATTTCCACTCTAGAATTGGTAAAGGTTGTAGAAAATGTGTTGGATGTATATGCTCATCCTTTACTCTTTGATATTACATACACTTGGCTATATAATTAGCCACACCCTTCTTCATTATTGGCTAAAAATATTGACTTATTACTACTGCAATTGTCTTATGATAACCAGGATATTTAACATATGAAACATTACGCATTTCTTTTAATACAAGCTTCCTTAATTCATAAGAATTAGGGACATGAACTCTATTTTTATACATAAGAATGCCATTCAATTCCAAATTATAACACTCATACTTCTATTGTACAATATTTTGTTTTAATTCTTATTTTATTTGAAGATAATGCTCATTTGATGTAACAACCTCAAGAAATTTGTTCCTAAAATCATATTTGTGCATACTAATGGTTGTGGCATTCATTGCATGTACTCTTATGTTGAGTGCATTGACAACCTTGTTCTCCTTCCCTCTAGTATGTTTAATATCAAATTCATATTCACTAAGAAATGTTTTCCATCTTATTTGTCTGGCATTTAAAATACGATGTTCAAATAAATATTTCAAACCGTTGTGGCATGTTATTAACTCAAACTTTCTCCACATCAAATAATGTCTCCACATATTTAGTGCATGAACTCTTGCATCAAGTTCAAGTCACATGTGACATAATTCTTTTCACGGTCCTTAATCTTATTGGATTCATAAGAAATCGCATGCCTATTCTAAGTAAGAACACCACCAAGTCCCTCTCTGCAATCATCTGTACATACCAAAAAATATTTATTTGAATCCACAATTTTGAGAATGGGTGCACTAGTAAGAAATTTGTTTAATAGCTAGGATATTTCTTCAAATTTTTTTTTCCATTCAAATTTAATTCCCTTCTTCTATAAATATGGAATGAAATGAGAAATCTTGGAGAATTATTCTATGAATATTTTTTAGTATCTTGTAAGCCCCATGAATAAATTCACCTCAACTACATTCTTAGGTGTAGGCCATCCAATAATAGCTTCAATATTCTTTGGAACTATTATTATTCCTTCCTTAGATATTATGTGTCCCAAGTAATGAATTTGACTATGAAAAAATGAACTCTTTATTAACATACCATACAATTGATGCTCTTTTAGCACATGTAGTACTAACCTCAGGTGCTCTTCATGATCCTACTATAAATTTGAATACATAAGAATTCCATATAGGAATACAATGGAAACTTATCCAATTGATTTCTAAATATTCCATTCATTACACACATGAAGGAATTTGGTGCATTTGTCAGTTCTGAATGAAACCATTACAAATTTATAGTGTCCATACCTGGTTCTGAAAGTCATCTTACTGATATCTTCATCCTTTAACATTATTTGATGGTAGACCAATCTCAAATATATCTTTGAAAATATATTTTCTCCTCTTAGATGATCAAATAGGTCATCAATTCTTGGTAGAGGATATTTATTTTTCTTAGTGACCTTATTCAGTTGTCTAAAATCAATGCATAGTTGAAAAGTCCCATATTTATTCTTTACAAAGAGTTCTAGTTCTCCCCAAGGAGAAACAATTGGTATTACATACCCCTTATTTAATAATTATTCTAATTTCATTTGCAAATCCAATTTAAGTTTACTCATTATGTATGGAGTCTTAGATATTGAGGAAACTCTATGCATCAAATTAATAGAGAAATCCATATCTCTTTTTAGTGATAAACCTAATATTTACCCAAATACATTTGCATACTCTTGTAGCATTGGAAGTCCCCGAGATTTGGGCTTATTCATTTTCCTGGATCTTTCACGTGAGCTTCATACAATTGGCACCCTTTCTTGAAGCATCTCTTCAGTTGTAAGGATGGAGTCTCTCTTATAGAAATGGGTCTATGAATGTATTTCACTATCCTCTATTTTTCTTCTTCATCAATATAAGTGTAAGTATCATTACGAAAATAGAGGAAAACATGATGTGCATCCAACCAATCCATTCCAATAAGAGAATCATGTTGGAATACTCACCAATACTGAGAGGGGGGGGTGAATCAATATTGAGCACTTTTTACCATTTTCAACCATAACATGTAAACATTAAGTTATCAACAATTACATTCACTTATGATTGCATTTAACATATCATAAACATATAACCACATATGCACAGTACACAATATTTTTACGTGGAAACCCAAATGGGAGAAAACCACATAATGCTTTTTAATATATATCTTCAATATTACATTCACAGGAAGCACCAACTAGAAGGAGGCACCAACCCCCTATTTAGAGGCACCAACCTGGAGGAAGCTACAACTCTCTAAATTCTCCAAAACCCACTGGAAGGAGGATCCAACCTAAAGGAATCCACAACTCCCTGAATTTGCGAGCTCCAAACCCCTAATTAACAGGCTCCAACTTGAAGGAAGCTACAACTCCATGAATTCTCTAGATCCAATTGGAAGGAGGATCCAACCCCATGATTTATAGGCTCTAACCAGAAGGAAGCTATGACTCCCTATATTCTCCATCTCCAACTGAAAGGAGGCTCCGACCCCCTTTCCTTTCCGCTTAATTCCTCCCTAAAATATAAATGTAGACTCAACCTTTCACTGTTGTTGTCACTGATACATCATCATCATCATCATCAAACCAGATCCAACATGTCAATATAATTGTCACTGATATTGATACATCATCATCATAAAAACCAGTTCCATACCAATAACCACATAAGGCTTATGACAAGATCACCAAAAACATCTCCATATTACGTGCTCAAAATAACCATGATATGCATCAAATTATGTGCCAAGATATTCCTCAAGCATGTACCAAAACATCCAATATATACCTTAAACCATGTACCAAAATATGTCACAAGATCCAAACCTTCACCATGTGCTCAAACCAAATAAGATATGCCTCGAGGCATATGCCATAACCTCCAAGGTATACTTCATGCATATACCATAACTATGTGCCAAAGTCCTCTAACATGTTCCATAAACTATAAGATATTCCTCAAAGCATATACCATAACCATGTGCCAAATATATCAAACACGTTCCATAACCTCCAAGATATGCCTCAAAGCATATACCATAACCATGTGCCAAATTCCTCAAACATGTGCCATAACCTCCAAGATATGCCTTAAAGCATATGCCATAACCTCCAAGATATACTTCATGCATATACCATAACTATGTGCCAAAGTCCTCTAACATGTGCCATAACCTCCAAGACATGACCATCAAAACATACATTAAGACATACCTTTTCTCATATAAAGAACTCGGTGCACAAATCTCATACCATCAAAACCTTCCTCAAATTCAACATCAATAAGATAACATCTTCATCAAACTTTACGTCAGTTTCACTGGAAAAGATTTCTCAACTCATGGTGCCTCACTTAACTAGTTTTTTGCAAACCGCGGGGGCCTCGCGAGATACCCTATACCTAACCTATGAGGGTCTTCGCATTTAGGGTTACCAAAAACCCTTCTCCAATCTGTGGCTCTGAGACTTCCTTCTTCACACTCCTCTGCTACCTCAAATTCGCTACCTTGGATTCACTAAGAGATCACATACTTGCTTGATTTATTACTTGATTGATCAAATGAGAGGCTTCTTGAAATGTATTTATACTATTCCAAGTGACTCCTTTATTTGAATTTGAGTCGACCTGTAACTTCTTGTTTGCAACAAATTTTATCCTTTAATTAATTTTGGGGCCGACTTGTAACTTTTTGTTGTAATCGTTTAGGGTCTTTTTAACCATACTTCGGGGCTTCATATTAAATAGGGTATAGCTTCTCAACTGTGAGGAACCATGTGGCATACCACCTACTATTGGAAATGACATGACGAGGATAATCTATCTATGAGAGTTTTTCATCCATTTGTATCGTCCTTCACCCTCTTTTTCTCCAATCAACTTTGGGATTCATAACTACTTAACCACTTAACCATACTTCAAGGGATTCTTGTAGACTTCTTCAAAGCATCTTCTCGTGAGGGCCATGCTTAAAGCTACTTCATAAGGGTAACACTTTGGGGACTTCTTCAAATACAACCATTACTTCTAGAGACTTCCAAAATTTCTTCGGGGCTTCTTCTAGGGTTGACATCAATGAAAACCAACTTTCCCACATTGACATCAATGGAAACTAACTTTCCAACAATATACCCCTTTGACATTGATGGAAACACTCATACTCCCCTTGTGATCATTTCTCCTCCTATCTTCATGCTTCTAAACTTTCTCTCCCCCTTTGAAATCAATGGCAAAGGGTAACTTCCCTGACAATATACCTTCTTTTTACAATCTCTCTCCCCATTTCTTATTTTCTTCTGATATTTCTCTCATGATTTTGTTTGTCCTCTCCCCATGCATTCTTTGCAATATGTCATGTAGATCAATTTGGGGATTCTTGTATATGCTTCGTGTCCTCTCTTCTGGGGCTTCTTGTCAATTGGTACGTCCTGGTGTAATCCACTAACGTATATTAAAAGTCTTCATGTTAAGGTTCCTTCATCACTTGACTTAAAATATTCATGGCTTGTCATGTCTTCACTGAGATGACATCGATGACACAATAATTCAAAAATATTCCCTTGATAGTATAACTCCTTCTGACGGTTTCTCTACCCCTATCTTTTTGTTCCTCTCACAACTTTCATTCCTATGACTAGATGGTTCCATCTGTCAATATGTTTTTTTTTCGAGTCATATGATTTACTGGACATCCCTCTTGATGACACTTCCAACAGTCATCTACCTTTCGACAATTCCTCATGATTTCATGCTTTCATCCACTGGCATGTATTTCTCTGGTTCATGTCAAGTATCATCTTCTAGGTCTTCCAAATATCTCATGAATTCATCTATGTCCATATGTCACAAAAACCATCCATGGATATGCTATTCAATGCACACAATGTTGAATAATCTTCCACTTCAATGTTCCAAGAACTTCCTCGAATCTTCTGCAACCGATCATTGCATATTCCTACTTCTCAATCTGAATCAAATATGTCCACTAGTCTGATTTATCTTCAAATCAAACAATACAAGTCTACAATAAGTACACATTCTCAAATCTGTAATAAATATGTCCTTTATTGAATACATGCTTGAAATCTTCTATATGATCATGAATCTCTGCCTCAAAAGTGTGCCAATGATATTCCTCATAACTTCCAGCTAACCTCTTCATACCTGCATGGGGATGAGTTATGAAAATGGCTCCTTAATCAATCAATCTGTCGTGATATATTTTGTACCTCTGTCATCATACCATTCAAAATATTCCTTCCAAAACACTTCAGACTTCTCGAAAGATAGTTCTCTAATATATAATAGTTGTTTCTTAGACTCCCCCTCTTCAACATTCACATTTACTGGGAGTCTCCAAGTCAGATGGCTATGAAAAATGTATAAATTTTCTCTTTTGTAGAATCATCCTTTAACATCTTGACATATTCTTGTTTACCTGTAGATTCCTCATGATCTCACACTTCTACAAATCCTGTAAGTACAATATTTGAGAGTTCTTCATTCACATGTTCTTCTTGGTTTTGCTTTCTTCTCCAAACCTTCTTGTATATGATATCATTTTTTTCTTTCAAGGAAGACTTCATCATGTTTCTACAATCACGAGTTATATGTCCATAGTTGTGGCATTTGTAACATTCAATATTGTAGGGAGGCACATAAACATCTCTTGCTTGAACATTTCTTCCATATGCTCTACAATTTACAACTTTATGTCCAAATTTATTACAAGTAAAACAATAACTAGAAAATAAACTTTGATATATGGGAGTAAATGATCTTCTTTGTGATGTATTCCTTGTGAATTCATCCCTTAACTGATTATGATATTCTCTTTTATTATTTCCTTCATAATGAATGAATCTTATTCAATACATGGAGATACAAGGTATTCTTGGAGATATACCTCTTCTACATTCATCCCTCTTTGACTTTTGTTGAACATTATTCCTTCCATTGGGAATGTTTGCATAATTCTTATCCTTCTCTTCATTCTTCCTTTCCGATCACCTGGAACACTTCTCTTCAACTTTTATTGATGACTTTGTGTAGCTTCCTCTTTATTCAACATTTTCCCATTTTGACTTTTATCGAATTAGGTAATCCATCCATGATGGAATCCATTGCTTTTTT
The DNA here is from genome assembly GCA_009831015.1 of Picea engelmannii. Taxonomy (NCBI): domain Eukaryota; kingdom Viridiplantae; phylum Streptophyta; class Pinopsida; order Pinales; family Pinaceae; genus Picea; species Picea engelmannii. The sequence goes on along the minus strand of ML784116.1, from coordinate 54,005 downwards.
TTGGGTCCTTTTTAATTCTTTCTTGGATGCAGTCTTCATAGGTTTCTTTGTAGCGTTGTATCCTGTAACACCTGAGTACCAAACATCATACCTATGTTCCTCTAAAAAAACTCCCATCCTTCTACTCCATATCTCATAGTCCTGACCATCAAATACTGGTGTTCCATTATCTATGCACTCCATGATATACCTTCGAATGGTTAGACTAATTCTGAAGGCCCTGCTCTAATACCAATTGTTGGAATATTCACCAATATTGAGAGGGGGGGTGAATTAGTATTGAGTAATTTTTATTATTTTTAACCATAACATGTAAACATTAAGTTATCAACAATTCCATTCACTTATTACTAGTAAATTTGGGTCATTTTGCAACGTCTATTTTGACGTTCTTGCGACATTATGTCATGGATATTGCGACGAATATTGGGTCTCCCAAACGTCACTTCGCATGATGTAGCAAGTGCGATGAACCTAAAACAACGTCACAGGAGCGACGACACTAGGAAGTTGTCACAAAAGTGATAAAGAAGATATACCATCGCCAGAGCGACAATGAAGGGAAATCGTCGAAAGAGTGTCAAGGAAGGGAAATCGTCGAAAGGGCGATGCAGAAGGGAAATTGTCGCAAGAATGACTAGGTATGAAAATCGTCGCAAGAGAGACAAGGTAGGGAGGTTGTCGCAAGAGAGACAGGGTAGAGTGATCGTCACAAGAGCGACAATACAGGGAGATCGTCGCAAGAGCGACACTATAGGGAGATCATCGCACAAGCGAAAATATAAGGAGATTGTCATAAGAGCGACAAGATGAATAAATATTGCGACGAATCATCTATCGACGGGATCGTCGCAAGAACGACGAGTACAAGGTATCTTGCGACGCAATTTCTATACATTTTTTTGTCGATTGTATAACAATTTCGTCGCAAGATTTCTTGAGGTTGTTTCTCTTGCGACGACATATATTTATTTAATTTATTTTTTTTGATTCCCTTATCAACAGTGGCACACAAAGAAAAAACAAGCCTTTTCCATAATTCATCACTCTTGTCAATGACAGGCCGAGAATCAATTATAGTTGTGTAGTGGATAACTGCATTGAGATGACTTTCTTTACAATGTTTAAAGATGCTAGATCAAAGTTAAAAATAACAATTAGGGTTTAACATGGATGCACATATAATTAACATCCCATTATAACAATTGGAGTGCATTGATGGGGGTCATAAATAATCAAAATTAGTGATTTTAAAGGGAAGCACAACTAGATGTTAATGTTTCTAATTTCCATGGTGACAAGTAACYAGAATCCCATGCTCATGAATGTAAAGAGGAAAAGGAGACCAATAATATCCAACATTAGTTGTTGATGACACMATATGAATTTGTGAGGGATAGAACCACCTTAAAATATTCAAGTGGGGAGAAATTCGAAGAGCAGAGAGGAGGTGGAGAAATTCTATTCACATAGACATAATAAGAGGTTGCATGCCATCAAGGTTCTTGAGTTGAAGAMACTCTTGCCCATTACTATGGTTGTAGAGATMTTATGAGAKAAGCTAAATGATTGGGTGAAGGCTAGCATGGTGAGTGCRTTGATTTCAATCATATTTCATAGCAGTTCATAATGATAGATGGAAAATTGTGGTGGTTCATAGTAACCAAGTTCATGACACAGGGATGCATGCATGTGTTTGTACATGGTAGGCACCCATGAATTCACAGATGATAGATGATAGAGTAGAGTGGTACATGGTAGTTTTACAATGTTGAAGTGAGTGACAACATGTAAATTTGGGTGCACTCGATGACAAATGGTTACATGGCCATTGGTAAATTTATAGTTTTAATTAATTTTTTGATCAATTTTATTTGTTGATAGTTATAGGTAGTAGAACATATAATTATGTCCCATCTACATTCTTTCTATGTATCGAAAAAGGGAATTAAGAAGTTTTAATAACTTTGAAAAATATTTTGAATTTTCAAATATTTATTTGAATACTATATTATTCACAAGTTTATAAAACATTGGCACTTTGTTATGGAATATAATAACTAATATAAATTCAAACTCTAAACGAAAAGTATATCCCTGCTATGGTAGGAACTAATAAGAAAATTAAAAGGAAAAAAGTTTGTAATTGAGAAAATTTGTAAATTAACAATTTAGTTTGTGATATTATCTTTCAGAGATAATTTAATCCGTTTAATTGAACAAGCTATAAACAACATTTTTTTTTGTAAGCTAGAAGTTTATATTACCTTTAAAAGACAAAAATTACAACATATATCCATGACACTAGTGCTGAGGCTGCCAACAAAGGAAACCAACCCCACCACCAGGTGTTAAAGTTCCAAAAAACTTGTCCATAATGGCTGAAAGAAGACACTATTCCAATAGTAGTTGGGGAATAGTCTATGATCATACACAAAGAGATGTCCCTGTGATCTTACTATCCATACTGAAACTAAGAAAATCAAAACAGAACATGTCATGTAAATTATTTACTATGATAACCGTTAGGAAAAGCATGCCTGGATGACTTAGGCCATTTTGGAGTCACGACTGATTGAAGTAAATTTTCTGGACCACGCCTCTATTGCGGATCTTATGAGCCTGAATCCAGGATCTAGTCCAAATTTTTTGCCATCAATTCTTTCCGAAAAATTTGTTCATCATTGTCCTAGTGTAGCTCCAACATGAGGTCGCACTGAATGTCGTAAACCCAGGAGGAGGAGGTGTCTTCACCTAGGGAATAGAGGCATTATTAGTTTCAATATTGGGCATAGGCGAACAAGAGGATGAGGGAGGAGTGAAGACTCGTTTTATTTCTTCAGCAAACATGACTAGAGGAGGAAAACTGCGTTCCATGAATGTGTGGCACTGACACTCGCAGGCCAAACCATATGCCCGATATACTCTGTGACCGCGATCATAGAAAACAAGAAAACTGCCACCAACTCGTTTAAGCTTGCCTCGTTCCCTAGGCATGAACACGACACAATGACAGAAGAGAAAAAGTCGAGCAGAGAAAGGAGGCAAAGGCAGAACATAGACGATAAACCAGACAAAAGGAAGCAGGGTGCTGAAGAGGGGGATGGACCAAAATGAACCAGAATTAGGGAAAGAAAATCCTAAAAGAGTCCTCTAAACCTAGTTGCAAACCATTAAGGAGTTGTATTGAGTGAATCTGAAATCCAACGCTTGCACACTAAGGAGATCCATCGAAAAATCCAAATGAGACAAGGGTTGTAAGAACATGTTGAAGAAGATTAAATGAGCACCGACAACAATCAACCTCGGGGAATGTTGGGGAGGTTGCAAGTTGACATAAACATAAGGTGGCAGCATATCAATGTGACACCCCATAAGGGGAAAAACTATAAGCAACATTAAAATACGATACTATAAGGAAAAAAACTAGTTTTTAACCAAGAGATTTTATAAATTAATAATATAAAATACAATAGTATATTTAAAACAAAATAAAAAGTTTACTCAAGCTTTCCACCTAAGTGGTTTAGTTTTGTGGCATTTGCATGATGTTCTTTTATTATCTCAATGATATAATGGAAGATAGAGAAATAAGGGACAATTAGTTTTGTAGTGAGAACATAAGTGATGATTTTTAAGTTATTCTCATATTTATGTGCCTTCCAATCATTTTGTTATCTATTAGAAACATTGCATTTTCAAAGTAGGTGGAGGTGTTGACGAATTGCTACTGTCTTTTTTTCATCATGCTTGGTAATTTCACACAAGATATAAATAACAAATAGAGTAGTGTTTCTCTTCATATCCATATTGAGATATCAAGTAAGCATGATATGGCTCTTCTATTGTTGGCAAAGTTTATCTATTGAGTAGCTTGATCAATGTCCAAAATAAATTAATCATTAGCTAATTTAGTGTTTAATTTATTAGTAATGTTTTTCAATGATGTAAAGCTTCCATGGATCAACTCTATCAATTCTCGCCAATGATGGAACTTTTCTTAATCATAGGGATTGGTAATGATTTTTTGGTAGCATAATGGTTATCGTCTAGTTGGGAGGATTTTGGTTTCAAACATTTACCTTTTTGTTTTTCTACATGTTTGTGGGAGTGCCTTGTATCTTAGCCATCATGATATTTGGTAAAGGTATTGGTTTGACCATGTTTGACTTAAACACTTTTTATGTACATTTAAGTCAACTTGGACAATAGACAAATATGTGTTATGTAACTTGTTGTATATATACCATGAGTAATTATGAATGTATTGAATGTTTTATAAGTTAAGTTGAGATTTATAACATGCATGACTATATAATGAGCATTAGAATACCTGAGTGTTTAACCCAATTGGTAATTTTAGACCACGCCTAAGGGAATTGCAATGCTAGATAAGTTGAGATAGTAACACGACACTAATGATCCAATAAAATAATAGAGAACTAACGTTACTTTTGTAAATAAGTTGTAAATGTATTTTAAAAATAACTCATATTACAATAGTAATTAACAAATAAAATATATTTTGTACCAATGAGTTTTTTATCAATCAACCTACATAGTTGCACTACCACAAGGATGGGAGATGACACATGAGAGGGAATGAGAGAACATTCCACACCCTTTGTCTTGAGACACATGATCTCTCATTTGAAATGTTGGCCTCCTCAACTATGTTGACGAGGAAATATTGTTGAGGGTGAAGAATCAATTTATATTACATCCAATTCATTAGTGGGATAAAGGATTCCAAACATTGTGGGTGGGGGTGAGCAAGTAATTTATCTCATGAAACCATGATATGTATTTATCTCTACATTATCCAAGAGGGAATGGGATGCTCCTTATTTTCCCAATATTCCTAATATGTCACTGTTTTGATGCAGATGGACTACATGGACAAGTATTGTAGTGTCAATGTGGTTAGAGTAGGCAAACATAGGGTGAAATGTAGGACAACTCATTGTTTCCAATTTCGAGCATGATGATTTTAGAGGACGTGACGGGAATTTTCACTATCCTCTACACCTTGAGTTGTTCTATTGGTGATGGGAAGTGGATATACTACAAGCTAATATATTGTGATGATCATATTATTGAGTATCAGATACTTTTTGGGTGTATCATGATACTTTCAAGATGTTTTTTTTTCTTCATGCGGTGTTAACCTTAGATTATTATTATGGCACTAGTGGGAGGTTGGG
>ML784116.1:27987-40832 GCA_009831015.1 Picea engelmannii | reverse complement strand
ATGAAACAGATTCGTCATCTCATGCACATCTTGGTCCCTTTGCTGTCGCAACGTAGTCCATTGTATGTATTTGTCCTCATAGCTCCCCACGGGATAATATTGTTCCTTGATGGCGTCTCAGAAAGAATTCCAAGTGGGTGTGGCCGAGAACAAAGAGGGTTCTCCCTCTCCCTCTTGCTCCGAGTAGGTTTCCCACCTGTCCTTGACATGGGAGGTGGCTTTGAGGAGTGCGAAAATAATCTTTTCTCGATCGAAAAAGTCATGAACCGAGAAATATCCTTCTAATAGATTCAACCATCTATCTATGACATCTGCATCTATTTGGCCTTCAAATATGGGAATGGCAAAGTTTACTTGTACCTTAAAAGGTGTGGCACCTCCAGAGTGGCTTTTGGATGTCGATGCACCGCCGGTCGGAATCTGTTGAAGAATCTGGGCAAAGTTGTCCATCATCGCGTTCCTTTGTTTCTCGAGGGCCTCCTTGAGCAACATTTTGATAGGATCTCCTGCTCCCTCATCTTTCTTTTCTTCCCCCATGGGTGGTCATCGGGGTTTGCGAGGCTGATCTTGCAAAGGTTCAACCAGATCGAGCCCCAACTCCTTATACCCCGATCTCGTTGGGGACATGCAAAGAAGGATTGAAAATGAGAAGACCGCTCTGATACCACTGATCCAGATTTATGTAGGAACAAAATGAAATACAGAAATACACATAAACATAGAGATGTAGCAGAAATAAGACTTCATTTCATTAATAACAAATGACTGAAATATGCTTACAGACAGAATGGAAATAAACTGGCTAGGGCGCTGGTAGCTTATCTCTGAGAAGAGATGTGGCTGCTACTCGCATCCGTGAGAAGATGATTACAATGAGGCTCTAGAGGCATTTTTACAATAGAAAAGAATGCCAAAAGTTGTAGACATCCAAAAACCTAACCCTAGGAGATGAAGCGCCAAAAGTCATGTGGGCCCCGTTTGGGTAAGTTAGTACATCAACTTCCCGGGGTTGTAACTTTTGCATACGATCTTCGTTTTAGGTGTGTGATAGCTTGTTGGAAAGGTATCATCGAGGAGATTCATTTTTGGGGCCCAATTATTCCTTCAAATATCATTGAGAACCTCGATCTAAAAAAATCTTCATTTAGGCCCTCAAAATGGCCTCGGAAGTTAAAACCTGCTAAAAATAGTAAATTGCCAAAATTGCCAGAAAACTGTTTTGAGCTAGTCAGAAAAGGTGGGTGGCCACCGATATCCACCTGGATCACATTGGGTCGTGACTTCCATCAGGGCATGACCTTATTCAATTACCGTGGACTGAGACTCAGGAACCACTCCAGAGAGCCGCAGAGGGGAGGACCATAACAACAACAAGGGCATAACCTCAATTTCATCCGAAAAGTTGGGAAACTCACCATCCCTTCTTTCGACGGATCATCCAAATACACCACCATATCTTGGGTAGAGAAGTTAGACATGTATTACAAGCTCAACCAGATGACTAAGACAAAGGCCATCCGTTTCACGACCTTACACTTGGAGGGTGAGGCACACAAGTGGTGGTATCATGGACTGGTGACATTGGGTCACAGTCGCATCACCTCCTATAGGGAGTTTACAAATAGGCTCATGGACAGGTTTGAAATGAAGGATCATGAGATACACTTCATGGATCTAGCCCAGTTGAGACAAACTGGCACAACAGAGGCGTTCATCACAGAGTTTCAGTGGGTATCCGTGGCAGTGATAGATATATCAGAGCCTAGGCTGATCATGCTATTCATAGAAGGACTCACAGAGCCTTTTCGAGGATGGGTGAAGGCATACAGGCCTCCCACTTTGTAGGATGCCATCCTTCCCACTCGAGATTTAGAAGACTCAGTGACAAAGACTAAAACTTTCTCTAAACCATTTGTGCCCCAGAGGGATCGAGACAGGAAGCCATTCCAGAGAGAATGGAAGGGAAAGGAGAAGTTGGATGATGAGACTGGGTGAGAGATTATGAGGAAGAAGCTTTTCTTCAGTTGTAGAGATCCTTGGGTCCCAGGCCACAAGTGCATGGACAAGGGAGAGATTCATTATATTGAGGTAGCGAAAGACAACATGGATAGTGAGGAGGAGGAGGAGGACAGTGGATCCACTAGTTCAGAGGAGGAGTCAACACCAACAAAGGAGCATCTTCCCCGTAGACCACTGACACTAGCAGGAGCCCATCCTCCAGTAGTCCCATAACCACCAGAGCAGGCTAGCAGGGGGAAACCAGCAAAGGGAGGAGTCATAGTGACCCTTTCTGGTGTTCCTAGGTATGATACCCTCCGTATCAGAGGGATTATTCAGGGGCAATGGGAAATCGCCTTGATAGATGGTGGGGACACCCACAACTTCATCGACACTTCACTAGTATCAAGACGAGCACTTCAGACAGAGGAGTTTGAGGGGTTTGGTGTTGCGGTAGAAGATGGCTACACAATGGAGTGTCTAGATAGAGTTCCAAACTTAGAGATGAAGTTAGGCAACTACACAGTGAGAGACACATTTTATGTGGTTTACCTATCAGACACAGATGTGGTGTTAGGAGTTTAGTGGATGATTACCTTGGGAAAAATCACTACCAACTACCAAACCTTGGAAATGGGATTCAGAGATCAGGATGGGAAGAAGGTTGTTCTAAGAGGTATGTCGACAGGAGCACCCAAGACAGTTTCAACCAAGAGGATGGAGAGGATATTCATACATGGGGAGGTAGCATATGCTGCAGAATGCTTGATCACTACTCAGAAGGATTTAGAAGGTCGACAACAATACCACACAGAGATCAAGAATTTATTGGGACAACATCAACATGTCTTTGAGGCAATTCCACTAGGGAGACCACCTGACAGGGGGTTTGAGCACACCATTGAGTTGGAGGAGGGGGGAAAACCTATGATCACCCCCCCTATCGTCATCCTAGGAGGTTCAAGGATGAGATAGAGAAGGCAATCAAGAAATTGATGGTGATGGGACACATCAGACAGAGCAACAACCCATTTGCTTCTTCAATTGTCTTAGTTCTGAAGAAGGATGGCACCATGAGGATGTGCATTGATTACCAAGACTTGAAAAAGAAAACCATCAAGAACCAATACATTATCCCACGCATTGACGAGTTGATGGATGAACTACATGGGGCAGTTTTCTTCTCAAAAATTGATCCACGCTTTGGATATCATTAGATCAACATCTGAGAGCAGGACATAGAGAAGACGCCATTTTGATGTCATTTTGGACACTTCGAGTCCCTGGTTATGCCATTTGGTATAACCAATGCACCCGCTACATTCTAGTCTTGCATGAACCTTATATTCAGAAATCAGTTAAGGAAATCAGTCTTGGTTTTCTTTGACAACATCTTGATCTATAGTCAGTCATAGCAAGAGCATATGAAGCACCTGGATGAGGTATTGAGCATCATGGAGGCACAGTCATTATATGCCAAAGAGTCCAAGTGCGAGTTCGGTATGACAGAGCTGGTTTACTTAGGCCACATATTCAGTGCACAGGGGGTACAAGTGCACCAAGAGAAGATCAAGGCCATTCTGGATTGGCCGACACCCAAGAACGTGACAGAATTAAGGAGCTTCTTCAGGTTGTGCAGCTATTACAGGTGGTTCGGCTGGGGTTTTTCTCAGCTTGGAGCACCACTAACAGATATTACCAAGCATGGGGCCTTCATATGGATCGATAAATCATAGGAAGCCTTTGATCACATGAAGGAAGTCATGGGCACTTGTCCAGTGTTGGCACTACTAGAATTCACCTTGCCATTTGTACTAGAGTGTGACGCATTCGACGAAGGGATTGGTGTAGTTTTGATGCAGGGAGGACACCCCATTTTATTCGAGAGTCAGAAGCTTAGTCAACCTAAGAGGTTTTACTCCATTTATGACAAGGAAATGTTGGCAATCATGCATGCCTTGACTAAGTTTAGACAATATTTGGTGGGCAACAAATTCGTGGTCAAGACCGATCACAATAGTTTGAAGTATTTTCTTGAGCAGAAGGACCTTAGTGAGCACCAACATAAATGGGTGACGAAAGTACAGGCATTCGAATTTGACATAGAGAATGTCAAGGGGAAGAAGAACATTGTGGCCGATGCACTATCGAGGAGACCTGCGACATGTTCTTTGATGGAGATTTTAGCAGATTGGAAATCCCAGTTGTTAGTGGAATATTCCAAGAACAAGTTCGCTTGTGAGGTGATGGAAGGGAAGATATAGGATGACCGGTATAGGGTCATTGACGATGATATATTTTACAAGGATAGAGTCTACTTGGTGCTAGATTCAAGGTTTAAGAAAAAGATCCTCACCGTAGTTCATGATTCACCTCTAGCAGGACATCAAAGGTTTTTCAAAATCTACAGACAGATCAAAGAGAGGTTCTCATGGAAGGGCCTCAAACAGGATGTTATGAGACACATCAGTGAGTGTGTGAATTGCCAACAAAACAAGTCAGAGCATGCTCTTCCAGTAGGGCTACTTCAGCCACTCCCCATTCTAGAGCAGAAATGGGAGAGTATATCTATGGACTTCATCACAGGTCTACCCAAGGTCCAGGGTAAGGATTGTATCGATGTAGTGGTCGACATATTGACCAAGTTTGCTCACTTCTATGCCATACCGACAAAGTACAACGCAGTTTAGGTAGCCAATATTTTCTTCAGGGAGGTCTTTAGACTTCATGGGTTGCCGAAGAACATCGTCAGTGACAGGGACAGTCGGTTCATAGGGACATTTTGGAGAGATTTTTTTCGGTTGGTGGGGACAGATTTGACACCTAGCACCAGCTATCACCCTCAGACATATGGGTAGACCAATATTGTCAACAAGTGGGTTGAAGGGTATTTGAGGAACTATGTAGGAGGACAGAAGAGAATGTGGGTAAAGTGGTTACATTTAGGAGAACATTGCTAGAACACCACCTTCCACATGTCCATTGGTATGACACCCTTCCGAGCATTGTACGAATATGATGCTCCCACTTTGGTATACTTGGTCTTCGGGGAGAGCAGAGCTCCCAAGGCCAAGGATTGGATCATATAGAGTTAGGAGATTCTCAAGTTGTTGAAAGAGAACTTGCAGACGACGCAAAATCGACAGAAGATAAGTGCGGATAGACACAGGATAGAGCGCAAATTTGAGGTTGGAGATTTGGTTTTCTTGAGACTCCAACCCTATAGACAGTCATCTCCGAAGAAGAGTGGGGCCGAGAAGATCAAGCCCAGATTTTATGGTCCTTACAGGATCATGCACTGAGTAGGCGAGGTTTCTTACGAGCTAGAGCTTCCATAGGGGAGAAATATTCATAACGTGTTCCACGTGTCTTGCCTAAAAAAGGTAGTGGGACAATTCATTAGAACATCAGAGGAGATTCCTGTTGGGCTCTAAATATGTTCTAAAATCAACCTCTATGCATCAACCAAAGGTAGCTACTGGCACAAGCATTTTATTTGTTGCCTACGTAGGTTCTTACCTTTCGTTTTCAATACCCAACCTCCAGAGATGCAACACCTATAAAGGAACAATAATCGTAAATGGAACGACAGTTGCTCTGTTCGAATGAACAACAATGATACTCAAAGGAACAAAAATCTCGCGAAAGGAACAACAGTCGTGCGAAAGGAATGACAATTGTTCCTTTCAAATGAACACCAACTACACTCAAAGAAACAACAATCGCGCAAAAGAAACGACAACTATTCTTTTCAAATGAACAACAACTACACTCAAAGGAAAAACAGTCATGTGAAAGGAACAACAATTGTTCCTTTCAAATGAATAGCAAGTACACTCAAAGGAACAATAGTTGTGTGAAAGGAACGACAACTGTTCCTTTCAAATGAACAACAACTACACTCAAAGGAACAACATTCGCGCGAAAGGAACAACAGTTGTTCCTTTCAAATGAACAACAACTACACTCAAAGGAACAACAGTCGCTACATTGAGCTAAACTAATGTTGAATTAATTGCAATGTATTATTTTCCCAACTATTCAATTGTCAACCCGAGGAAGTCTTTTATTTCAAAGTTACCGTGCACAATATATGCAAGCAACAAATTCCAACTAACACTATTATCTATTTAATAAAATAAAACACATAACTTAAAATCAATCAAATCCRCTCTTGCTTGAAAATACACTCAGCTGAAATAAAACCACTACCACACTCTTACATAAATTAAAGGAGTATTAACAAAATGAAGTAACAACAACATGAATTGAATCTTACTGTAAGAGCAATCTAATAAACAACACACAATTGTAAGTAGTGATCAACTAATCATAAACCAAGATAAATAATGACAATGAAAAGAAAAATACAAGTAAATGAATAAGACCAATACATACCAAATTGAGGGGGCCCTGCCTCACCTAGCATGCGTGGCCAAAAGACTTACAAGATTAGGAGAAAGTTGCACATAATTGCAGATCCATCAACTCCTTTGTATTGTTGAAGAAAACTTAGAAATTACATAAGTTCAGCTCTTTCTTACAAATAAATTCTATATAATTTCATGAATGTCTCTCTCCTGATTGAAGAGGTCTTATTTATACAAATCAAATCCCTGGGTTGCTCAAACAAATTTCTAAGTTTAGAGAACCGGTCGCAACTGTAAATCTGGAAAACACCCTTTTAAAGAACCAACGATTTCTCTCAAACCGTAGCTCCAATTGGAAAACAACCCATTGTGAACTCAATTGGGTCCATTCTGAACAAAACCCATGTCTCGGATTTTCAATATTCATCCTCATCTGCTCACAATTTTCCACACAAATTCATCTCTCCTTATCTGCCACGTTTTTCACTGAAAACGGTTAACCACAAGTTGGAACTCACATGTGTCATTTGGAGGTTGGAAATTTGACTGCTGCAACTATTGCTACATAAAATAACTCATCAAACCATCATCAGAAAAATCATGCATAATAGTTTTTAATTCATTAAAAATGAAGGAAGAATAAGCATTATTAACCACTAAAGCATAACAAGAATAATATGCCATTTTATGAGCAGTTGTAGCAAATGTATGGCAAATGGAATGATAAATTAACTATAATAGGATGGAGAAGGGATGGAATGGATGTCTATAGATGATGAGAATATGGACAAATATGTGACCCAACATCTGCCCCACAGTGAAAATGTTGCATGTCCTCATGCAACTCAATACATTGCATTAACCAAGATGTTAAGGACTCATTTGAATGTTGTTGATACAATGAATTTTCATGCAAAGCACAAATGAGATGAAGAAGGTATTTTTATAGTTTTATATGTCACAATTTAATGCACATTCTTGCCAAAAATCATAACAATCCAATACACAAATCCCAAGATATCCTCTTGTTGAAACTCCTTGTAATTGAAACTCTCCTGAAACAATTCTGACAACACCACATTTTTTTCAAAGTACAAAGTGAATTTTGTAGGCATATTAATCCCATGCTTCATCATACCAAAAATCATGACAACCCAGTTCGTCATTTGGAAGATAAGCCCAAATCAATTTCTGCACTTTTTGTAGAAAATAACATGCATGAGAAAAATAAATATGAATGGCAAATGAGAGAACAAGCCATCATGCATAGTAACTGCCCCACACTGATTGTATAGCATGTCCTCATGCTGCATTATTAAATCAAACTTAAACACAATCTCAAAAGAGATCCTCTGCAGAAAACTAATGCATAAGAAGACAATCATCTCTGAGTACCCCTTGCTTATGTATACAATACAATCACCATCAAATTCCCTCAATAAGTTTTGTTTGTACTTTAAGGCAACATTTTTAATGAGAAAACAATCTGCAAACCATGAATCTAGTCACGATCTTGCTGCAAAATGATTAGTACATGATATCTTTTACTGCTGGTTGTAAATACCTTATCAATGTTTGAATACCAATCCTCCAATCTTGGAAATCCATCAAATGTTATCTCGGAATGTGATTGAGCTGGCCATGTCATGATTTTACCATCAAATGTTTAACCATATGTATTTGACAATCCACATACCATATGATATACCCTCCAATAATCTCATTTTCGCTTATGGGGATTGCAACCCTGTAATCATGGGATTCCAGATCTCAAAACAGCTTGCTTTGTTTGTAGGTTACCTCACAGGTTTTCATTATTGATAACAAGACATATTTTCCATGAAAATTCATAACATTAAGATTGTAAGGACCAAAGATTTTACCATCATTATGAAGTGCCCAAAATTTGTGAATCAATACATGCATCCATGTATCATGAACCAAGAAAATGAACCACATACCTCTGTATTTCTACCCATGCGTTTAAAAGAAAATGGCTTCTACAATAGTTTATTTTACTATAGGTTCTTGTGGAAAGTGAACTTCCTTCTTCAAATAGATTCTTGGGCATGCATGGTAGCTGGTCCATTCTTCATGTAATGGAGATAACTCATAAAAAAAAAAATCTAACCAACCAATGACAAAATCTGGAAATTCCAATAAGTTTTCCCAACACCTAGGTAAATTTGTTGCCACATGTACCAATGGTGACCCAATTTTCTACCATAGATTTCATGCTAGACTGTAGTAGCATGCCAAAATTTGAGTACACAATGGATATGTGAATTTGCCTTGGATATACCTTCACTTTCTAATATTTCAACAATAAAATGATGATGCTGAGAATAGATGGTTGAATATGAAACCATGGGCAGAAACTAATGATTGTTGTTGCATGCCAAAGATAATGACTCAAAGTGATTTTTTCTTTTTTGTATGGTAGCATAGGATTCTTCTGTTGCTTGCAATAACTATGGGAAAGGTGCCTCTGAAACAAGCCACTACATAAATTCCTTTTTAAATTTTGGGTGGAGACATTGTTTCAATTGCCTTTTAATAACTACTTCCTTCCATTAGCATTTGTGTAGACAACTACACATGTGTTTTCATAATGGCAACAGAGGTTGCCACAAAATCATCATACTACCACCCAAGATAACCATTATCATGCTCCCATGGTAAATCTTATGAGCACATAACCCTGTTTTAAACAATGATGTATATCGGCAAGCGAGAAAAACAAACACAATGTTCATATGGGAGGGCTAGGCATTAATGAAAGGGTTAGCATCGTAATCATTCTTGAGACATCCATTAACTTCGTAGCCTATCAAATCCTTATAACATGTATGACTCAAATCCATATAACACATATGTTGTATCCTTTCATGAATCCATAACAACAACTTTTTGAAGATGTGAAATATGTAGGAGAACCATGAGTCAAAAGGCTGGAAAAGATATTTGGAAACCCATGAGATGAATGAATACATCATGGAAATGAACCAAAGAAACCATACCTCTGACTTTTAGCATGCTTGTATGAAAATGGACATCATGATCTTCTTCCTTTCTCTATTCTGGTTCTTATGTGGCAACAACAAATCAATTGCTCATGCTTGGATGTTAGGAGATGTAGGGAAGGACTTGACTTGGGTGTTGGGAGTGCATGAGGTGAAGGTTGATATGGTAATGGATGGACAAGAGAGGTAATAGATGAGTTATGATATGAAAATGGAGAATAGAAATACTTAGTGGTTCTTCATGACATTTTCCTAAATCTTTAATAAATAAAAAACTCATGCTATTTTATCTCAAGTTTTACCTCCATGAAAGATTTGATTGGCATGGATGGTCTGATGTCTGTTGAAACTGATGTAAGCCAAACTGATGTCGAGACAGATGTATATGAGAGCTGAAATAGAATGAGGATGAATCTGATTTGAAATGATGTTGTGCTGGCTGGATGTAAGACTATTGTTGCTGAAACAAATGATGATGAAGACTTCTGCTACAAAAGCAGAAATCTCATTCTCTTATTCTGAAAATCAAATGTTGAAATGAAAATAGAAAGGTACTGTAGAACTACTGAAACAAATGATGCTGCAAATCATTGTTGAAACCATTAGATCACATAATCTTCAACTGCTGCAAAACTGAGGTACAATTCTTACCATGCGAATGAATGTGTTGAAGTCGAGCATGGAAATAAATCGTTGGATTACCGGCCATTAATGTATGTCTTTAATCAACGTGAAGAAAATCACCTTTGATGACAGTGAGCTCTAAAGTACCTTAGTGCATCTTGACAGGTACGAATGGATTTGTTGGAGTCGAGTCACCCGGAAGATTTGTCAATCAAGAAGCATTGATGAATCCCCATGATTAACAACAATGAGATCTACCATTGATGTATGTAGATCCCAGGGCACTACGAAACTCTAACCTCAATCCCAGATGATGTGTTGAAGTCGATGGGATGAGATTTGTTAGAAGGAGGGCCTTAAGGAATCCCACATCATCCAACACGAGCATAAACAAAAGGATTTGAAGAACTGAAGATGAAAGATTTTCATTAGCAAGAGGTAAGGGAGATGAGTGACTTTATTCATGGGTTAGCAGTGATTGGAGTGGAAAGTATGGAAGTGATGAAATGGAACATAAGGTAATGGAATGGATGGAATGGTAGAGGGAAAAAAATGT
Organism: Picea engelmannii; assembly: GCA_009831015.1. NCBI lineage: Eukaryota > Viridiplantae > Streptophyta > Pinopsida > Pinales > Pinaceae > Picea > Picea engelmannii. The sequence continues at coordinate 30,261 of ML784116.1, read as the reverse complement.
ATAAGCATATCACGGTGTTGGTGAATGAGCAGGATGAACATAATGTCTTCTTAGAAGGATTCTTGGCATGGTTAATGTAGCAATGAAACTTGACTTCTAAAACATTGGTCTTTGTATGGTTTGCACATCAATCTCTTCATTTGTTGTGTGCTCAATCCATTTGAAAATTTGAGAAAAAGTCTTCAAGAATCACTCATTCATGTATTAACCTTCTTTGATTTTCCAAGGACCTACAAAACATAAGCACTTACCTGCAATAAAACGTGAGATCATGGAGAAGAGAGGTGTACGTGATCTCTTCATCCAAGACACATGCAAAAAAAAACATGTAGTTACTTATAAAATGAATCCAAAGAAAATAAATGAAACAAAATTCATTTTATACCTGTTCAGGAGTGTTGGCCAACATATACTACTCAACAATATTTCAATCATAACTTTTTTGTTTATTATCCGATTTGCGTGATTCCAAATCCAAATAAAAGTAAATTCAAAGGTCTATTTCCATTAGAAACAGGTTTTGAAAATTCCATGTGATGATATGCCAAATATGCTCAGTAACACCTTGCATGACAAGGTGTTTTTCAAATTTCGGGCTAGACCAATAGTCATGATTTTAGGCATACCTTTTTCATTTGATGATGGATTGATGTGATTCCAATTGGATATGAAATTAGATTCATGTAGGTATATCCAATAGAAACAGGTTTTAATGACAAGAGGAATTGATGAGTCAAATTTACCAATGAACATCTGGGAAGACAGATTTTTCAAAGTGCAGATTTATGACAAGCAACCAGTGTTTTGGTCATAACTTCCTCATATGATATCGGAATTGAGTGATTCAAATTGAGTTGTAAAATATAATCATAGGGGAATATACTAATGAAACATGTTTTCAATATCTATCCAATAAGGCATCCAAAAAGTGATTGTCCCAGCTCTGTTCCTAAGCTGCCTGCTTGACATCCCGTTGGTATTTTGACCATAACTTTTTAGTTTGATGCCCAATATCCAAAATTCAAATTGGTTTGGAAACTAGATTCAAAGGGATACTTGGGATGTAAACAGGTTTTTAAAATAAATCAATTTGGTCTCCCAAAAACGGACTGTCCCAACTGTGTTTTAGTAAAAATTTCAAGCCAAAATGCCACAAAAATCCAATAAATGAAATATGGCTCCCCAAAAAGTGACTGGAATAGCTGTGAATGTTTTTAATGATACAAATTTCAATGGAATACATGCCCATACCAAAAATTTCAAGCACTGAGTACCTAGATTGACTTACACAACGTGTTGCAACAAATGCTAAAACTTAAAAAAATGATGATTTTTGAAAGAAAGTCCATGAGATCAAGGCTACAAGTGATCGAATGATGATCTCTTGAAGGTGTTTCATTTTTATTTCTAAACTACCCTACTAATGCTTAGAACTAAACTAATCAATTCCATTAAACATTTATTGAAAATTCATTCATTACCCTACCCTACTTTACTTGAAAAATGAATTAACTCAAGTATAAGAATACTTTCAACGAAGCCACTTACGTAACAAAGTCTCAAATATGCTCATATCCACAATTGAAAAATATAACTTTATGAATACCAGGATATGAAAGACCAACTTCCCTTGAAATGATAGTGCCAAGAATTGCTGAAGTATAACATGAAGCTGCGGATTGGTGATAGATTGAAACCAAGATTCAATATATTCCTTGTTCCCTTGATTTCCTATAGATATTACACCATGAATCTCTTTAGAAAACTGATCTTCCTGAATGCAGAAGAGATTCATATCCAGTGACCATGATGTAGAAGATGCTTCACTTTTCAGTTCCAATGTTTGTTTTACATCAGGTTTGTTGATCTTGTCGGTTTGCTAATGATGATAAGAAACTTCATTTTCAATTCTTGGACTTACAACTTGCCCAGACCTCATATGGATTTGTTGCAATGGTGTAGGTGAGACAGGATAAGTGGTAAATGTAGGAAAGTTGTGTAGGTCAACACTGTAAGTATACTGCACTACTTTATTATGGTTAGGGTGCGAGGTGGGTTGAATAGGAAGTTGTGTAGGGCATGGAGGAGCTTGATGAAAATTTAAGTATGGAAAGTATAATTGATTGGTTTGTGTGGATGACCTTAATGGGAAAATATGATGTTGTTGAAAAGCTTGTGGAAAGTATGGAGGATTGGTGGTTGCCGCAACATGAGGGAAAGTAGCCATGGATCATAAGATGGGCCATGCCAACCTTGTGGACAAGGTAGGTAGGA
>ML784116.1:4220-15855 GCA_009831015.1 Picea engelmannii | reverse complement strand
CATCTATCCAATTTTCCAGCCCATCATACCATAAGCTTTAGAAAAAGAGAATACATTGATAATGGGTGGAGCCTCTACACAAGTATGTTTCAACCCATCATAAAATAATCATAAGTATTATCCTCTATAAGCCAACACCCTGCATTCTTGCAAAGTTCAACTATTCTCCGCAGAAGAGGATTATTGTTGCATTTATAGTTGAATCCTTCGCTCATTTGTGGCTTTGGAAGCACTTCATGGTTTCTGTATATAATGGAACATATATGTGTAACAGAGTATGAATAGCACAGAAAGAATGCCATTTGCTTAACAAAAGTCTTCAGGAGAGTAGACAATGTCCTAAAGAACCAGCAAGAAAATGTTATAAATCCAGAGCCCAACAGACGCTACATGGGAGAGCGAGCAGGTGTTGCAACACCCTGGACTAATATTGCTTGAGGACAAGCAATTTTGGGAAGGGAGGACTGTAATGTCCCTTTCCAAATAGGAGCTCCAGAGAGGAGGCTTAATGGTATAAACCACCTTGTTAGACTATAGCCAGGGACAAAGAGGGGTAAATAGGGTTAGTAGAGGTCACTCCATTCACAGGTGTTATATTCAGAAAGTGACATTGAGCTAAAAAGGGTTAAAAGTGATTTTAAGTCATTATGAGCTAAAAATAGAAGTCAACAATGAATTAGGTTTCAACAGTGATTTAGGGTTTTGGAAGTCAACAGTGAATTAGGGTTTCAACATGATTTAGGGTTTTGGAAAGATATAAAGGAAGGGTCAGTGACATAATTCATCATTATGCAGATTATGACTTGTCATTGAGGAGAAGAGGCGCATCTCAGGATAGATAGTTCAGTGTATTCTAGAAGGAGGACACCAGTTGGTTGATTTCGGTGTTGAAAGACACACCCTAGTCACCGGGAAGATCATTCAGGTCTTCCATCATTCTTCATTGATTCTGCAGTGCTCCCATATTCTGGGTATTATCTTTTAGTTGTTTATTTGTATTCCAGCTAAGATCCTTTTGTCTTTTGATCTAGCAGAGTGTTGTTATTTTATTCAGCCGCAGTTGCTTATTTGTATTCTGGCTAAGATCGTTTGTCTGTTGATCTAGTCGAGTATTGTCAGTTTATTTAGTCGCATTCGGCCATTTTGTAATCCATAGAGATATCATAATACAAACTTTGCAGTCCTTTGTCATGTTTATTATTTGTATGATCATTTATATGTTGTAAACCTTCGATCCTACACACACATTAGCAACATTTCCTAGACTAGCCTAGTCAGGAACATTACAGCCGACGGGTTTACCTAGTCATACCACAGGCTGGTACCCGCTGCCAGTAGACCTATTCATTATCTCGGTAGGTTATCCTCTTACACCCTCAGAGACTGGCCCTCCATCTATTAAGATTTAGTATAAGATTTCTTTATGCAAGAAGATGGGGGGGACAACTCTGGAAACAACTTTATCTTTCTTTTTTTCAATTGGGATGGTAATTATGTTAGAGGATGACTTTCCTTTATATTATTAGTGATTTTCCCAATGTAAGGGGTACTTAAGAGGACGTGGCCTATCTAAATATATGATATGATCAAGCTATTTAGTGTGTAGTGGATGGTACCATTGAGAAAGAACATAAAGATATCTTTAGGCTCAACTCACTTTCTTCTTTTGTAATTATTGTGATGTTTCCATGACTAACTGCTAATTAGACCTCCTTGTTACTCTTTAATAAAGACACTTGACTCACTTACTTAGGTTTCTTGGAAAAACTGTACGAGAGACCTCTAGTCTTGATAGTTATGGTATCACTTCCTTATACAGTGGTGAAGAGTTTCAAGAGAAACTGCTTTAGAATGCCTTAAAAAATGAGAATTTTTGCAAAAATATGGCTAATTACAATAAGTCAATATTCATTTGATGCTTTAGCAGAAACAAAATTCAAGTGTAACAATTTTTGAAGAAAGATCCTTGAAATTGTGTACTCGTAGTGAAATAAATACTTACAAAAATCTCTAGAATTGCCTTATTGACAAAATTCAAAAACTATTTACATATATACAGTAGGAAATTTAAAAAAAAAATTCAAGAACAAGGGGGGACTTCCCCATCTACTAAGGTCAATTCCTTGTCAGTTGACATGACCTATAGAAAATCCTCTTTGGAAATGGGCTTATGATAAAATTTAAGTCGCTGTCCATTTACTACAAAGGAGACTTGTCCATAGTCAATTGTTTTAATTTTTACAGCTCCATTTTCATATAGTGTCTAACTCGTAAGGGCCCAACCACTGGGTGGTGAGTTTCCTTTGAAGGTTTTTAATCAGGAATCAATCAACAGTGCCCAATCACCAGGTTGGAAGTGCTTCTTCTTAATAAACTTATCATGCCACTTGCTCCTCTGGTTTTGGAATAATATCGTCTGTTGGATGGCATCTTGCCTGATTTCATCCAACTCATTCAATTGTATGGCTCGTTGCTTCTGATCCTCATCTAAGTTCAATCCCAATTCTACGGCAATACAGAAGGTCCTTACTTGGAATTGTATAGGTAGAAGCACTTGTTTCTTGTACACTAGCTCATAAGGGGTATTCCCAATGGTATTTCTCCAGGTGGTCTGGTATGCCCACAAAGCCTCTGGGAGCCTATCGGTCCAATCCTGGTGATGTAATTGAACAGTCTTGGTCAAGATGGCTTCTAGAACTTTTTTTGTGGATTCTACCTGACCATTGGCTTGCGGGTGGTATGGAGAAGATTTACGGTGTTTAATCCCATATTTCTCTGTTAGCTCTCTCATCATCTTAGAAGTGAATTGAGTGCCTTGGTCGGTAATAATTTCACGAGGGACACTGAAGCGGGTAAATATGTCTTCATAGATAAATTCGACAACAAACTTCTCTGTAGCCCTGAATAGGGATTTTTACTCTACCCATTTGGTGGCATAGTCTGTACAAACCAAAATATAGTTCTTCCTACGGAACATGGGTGAAATTGGTCCTACAAAGTCGAGGGCCCATTTTTCTAAGGGTTCTATCATAACTTGGGAACACAAAGGCATTTCATCAGCTAACGTAGGCCTTCCTATCCTTTGGAAACTATCACAACTTCTCACATACTTGGCAACATTTTTGAAAATGATAGGCCAATAGTAACCCGAATGTAACACCTTATATGATGCACGTTTGTCAGATAAATGGCCACCGCATGGTCCATCATAACAACTTTGTAGTATTTCAAGTACCTCATCCACTTGGACACATCTACGAATAATCAAATCAGGACCTGTGCAAAAAAGGTCATGTCCAACCCAAGAGTAATTAGCACTCCGTGTAATAATTTTCCTCTTTTCATGAGGTGACAAATGAGACGATAACTTCCTAGTGGCCAGATAGTTTACCATATCTGCAAACCATGGGGTTTGACAAAAAGGCCAAAAAGGTGCTCGTCTGGGAAACTATCATCTACAGGGATATCATCATCCTCATTTTTTATTCAGGAAAGAAAATCAACTACTACATTATCCTTTCTAGGTCGGTCAAGCATAATGATATTAAATTCTTGCAATAATAAGAGCCACCTAGTCACTCAGCCATTAGTTATGGGTTTGTTCATGAGAAATCTAATGGCGAAATGATTGGTATATACAAATAAGTTATAGCCTGTAATGTAATGATGAAACTTGTTAATAGCATGAACAACTTCCAAGAATTCTTTCTCGGTGACTGTGTAGTTCAACTCGGCAGGGGACAAGTTATTTCTCACAAAATAAATGACATAGGACTGCTGGTCCTCTTTCTGTCCTAATACCCCTCCTATTGCGGTGTTGGAGGCATCAGTTGATATATGAAGTGGGAGAGTCCAATTAGGCCCCCTAAGAACTAGTGCCACATACAACTTAGCTTTCAGGGTTTCAAATCCAGTTTGACACTCCTCAGTCCAAACAAAATCAACATCTTTTATTAATAATCCAAATATAGGTGCAACAATCTTTGTAAACTTTTCAATAAAATGTCGGTAATATTCAGCATGTCCAAGAAATATTCTCACCTCTTTCTGAGTCTCGGGGGGTGGAAGTCTGAAGATGACCTCAATCTTTATAGGATCAACTTTATCCCTTCAGATGAAACATGATGTCCTAGAACCACTCCTTCAATTAACAACATTTTGCATTTTTCATGACTTAGAGATAGGTTCATTTCCTGGCATCTGATGAGGACTTTTTCTAAGTTGTCTAAGGCTTCCTTGTAAGTGTTAACATACACTGTGAAGTCATCCATGTAGACCTCCACACAATCATGAATAAGATCGACAAATATCCCTAATACTGCTCATTGAAATGTGGCAGGAGAATTACACAATCCAAATGGTAAGACCCTATAGGCTAGGTTCCCCAAGGAAAAGTAAAGGTAGTCTTGTCCTGGTCCTCGGGTGCTATAAGAATCTGTTTGTACCCATTGTACCCATCTAGAAAGGAAAATAGTTCTTTCCAGACAAGGTATATAGAACTTGGTCAATGAAAGGAAGAGGAAAGTAGTCTTTCAGAGTGGCTTTGTTGAGTTCCCGAAAATCAACACAAATTCTCCATTTCCCAATCACTTTATTTGGAACTACTACAAGCAGGGATACCCACTTACTATCGGAGATGGGATAAATGAATCCGACATTTAACATCTTTTTGATCTCCTCCTTGACTATATCTTTAAGTGTTGGGTCCATCCTTCTCTGGGGTAGCCTAATAGGTGTTACTTCCCCCTGTATATGTGATGGATGCATGTGTTAGGGTGTATAACCTTCATGTCAGTGCATTCCCAGGAAAATGCTCCTGATTTTTCTTCAAGGATATCTACTAACTGTTTTTGTTGGTCTGCATCTAGCCTAGAGTTTATATGTAAAAATTTCCTTGGACTAATCTTGTAGGGCATAGTATAAGACATGGTAGACTCATCTATCTCAAAAATAAAAGATGTCGAAGACAAAATGGATGGGTCTAATTGTTCTTGAAATTATTCCCCAAACATGTACTCAAATTGGGGAAAATACTGTGGAAAATCCACACATGTGATAGCAAAAATAAATTGGTTTAGCACATTTTCTGTTGTGTGCTCCTGAAGTGCCCATGCATGGTCACTTGGCAATACGGTTTCTTCCCAGTCCTCGTTCTCGTATGAACATTCAAGCCACCATATATTCTCCATAATAGGTTGAGCTGGAGGATAAATGGTGAGCTTTTGGATAGAGAGACCATTTGAGATGGTCATTTCCCCTTCTCTACAACCAATAAATTCATTGGCTATGGCTAGCCAAGGTCTTCCCAAAATGACGGGATGGCCTTTGGCAAGATCCTTTGAGTGAATGACAAGAAAATTTACTGGGTAATACCACAGGGCTGAAGTAACCATGATATCATCTAAAATTCCTTCAGGTATAACCCTAGTCTTATCTGCTAATTCCAAAGTGGTTGGGGTAGGACAAAGAAGAGGTTGTAACTGTAATTGTTCCAAGGTAGTGGCGGTCATAACATTGATGGTTTCCCCTAGGTCTATGAGAGTGTTTCCAATGGAGACCTCATTAATGGTTATGGTCACTATGGGGTTTCCTGGATTCCCATATTTTTCTAGATTTGGCTGCTCTGATATGTATTTAGAAAGATCTCCTATCAAGTGTACTGTAGGAGGATCCTTCTGCTTCCTACCTAGCTTCTTGATACACAATTATTTGACTACTTTACTGTAGATTGGAATGTATTTAATGTCTTGAAGCAGGGGGATATTGACACAAATATTCTTCAATTCATTCAAAATGTCAAATTCTGGTCGGGTGGTAGGTTTCTCGATTACCAATCGGTTTGGATAAGGAGGGACCTTCATAATTTGTGAAGGTTCATTTTGGGGAATCTTGGGTTCTTGATTCTTTAGAATAATAACATTTTCCCACCTAGTGTCATCCATGGGTTGTTTGGTGGTTTCTTCTTCTTCTTCTTCCTGGATGACTACTGATGGTCTCTGCCTCTCCAGAACAGTTCCCGATCTTAGTTGAATTTCCTGTAATGGAACATGAGTAATAACATATGTTGGGAAGGCCTGCATCTCAACATTGTGAAGAGGTTGAGGGGGCTTATTATTGGGATTCGACACTGGTTGTGCTGGTAATAGTGTTGGTCTCGGGGAGCTTTCATTTTGATATTGTAGCAGTTTTTGTTATGGATTAGGAGGTAAAGGTGGTGGAACAAAACCTGGAAGAAGCCGTGGAGTGTTCAGTGGGAACTGAGGATAATGTTGGTTGGACATAGGGATAGGTGGAGCTTAAGGGTTTCCTTGGTTATATCCTCCTCTCCATCCTTGAAACCAAGGATGTTGGTACTGAGTAGACCATTTTTGCCAATCTGGTGAGTTCCACTGTTGTTGTTGTTGATAATAGGGTGGAACTTGATATTGTAGATCCATGTATGTGGGTTGGTTCCTAGGTTGCCATGGCCTCCTAGGTGCATAAGAATACTCCCCAGGATCTCCATTCTTATAAATGGCTAATAAATTGGGAAATGATGGACATTTTTCAGTCACATGGTCTTTTGTATAGAAGCCACAAACTGAAATGTTATATAATGGGCATTCCCTTGAGGAATGCTTCCTCCTGCATCTTGGGCAATATATGATCATTGCTACATTTTGCTCCTCCTGTTTCTTTTTTATTTTTAGGGTGTCCAATTGGAAACCTATTGTGCTTAAGATATCTATTTTGAGGTTTTCCAAAAGGTTCCCTATCTCTGCTCTTGTAATACCACCTAAAGTAACTTGTTTTAAGCTTCTATTGTAAGGGTCCCGAACATTCTTTCCTATTTTGGCTCTACTCCTTGAGTAATTTTTACACATTTCACATATTTCGGAAAATGGTTTATGGGAGATGTCACCTGATTCCATCAGGTTAAGCATCTCTAGATATTCTTTTGAAATTACCTTAAGGAAAAGAGCCCTAATTGCATCCTCTGGGAGGTCATGGTATTTTGACTTCTGGGAGATATAACCAAATATTTCCATATAATCTTCGAGGGTCTCGTCTTCTAACTGTTTTATTTTAAATATGTCATTACGAGATTCTTTGGTCTTGTAGTAGTCTTGGTACTTCTTAAGAAATATGTCTTTCATGGCTTCCCAAGACCTAATACTGGATTCTCCCAACCCCATGAACCATCTTAGTGCAGAGTCTTTGAGGGTGGCAGGAAATAGTTTTAGTTTTTGGGCATCTTGTACGTAGTTGTAGCTCCTACACAAGATGTCAAATTCAAATAGGAAGGTGTCTGTATCTTCACTATTTTTACCATAAAAGGTAGGTAGTGCTGAGAGAGGAATATTCTTCATGTTGACATTTGGAGTGGTGTCCAAAATTGGAAACCTGAAGGTAGTTTCAGTTTGGTTTCCAGTTTCTTCTTCCTCCCCATGTATTACATTGTTATGGTCCTCCTGATCATCCATATTGGCTTGGTTTCTAAAAAGAGAGTACCTAAGTGGTTTTATATTTGAAGAGAACAAGGTTTCCTTTTGATGGAAAGGTCTTCCTATGGATTGGATGTCTGGGACTCTACTCAAGCCAGTTGAAACTATTGGTGCCAAATTTTCCGTGTCAGTTTGAGAGATAATTACATTGGATGAACTACCAAACAAAAGATTCACCTATTCAGGGTCTATGATGTCTTCAAAATTAGGATCTCCTGGTGGTGGTGTAAAAGAAAAGTTTGTATTGTTTAGTTCTGCAGAAGGTTTGAGTGGTCTTGCCTCCTGTCCTGATAAGATTGGTGCTTCAATTTCTTGTTCTATAGTGCTCCCTGTGTTAGTCTCTTTAGAGAATATTTTAGCTCTTTGAGTTGAGCTAGCTCATGTTTTTCGGTATCGGTCTGTGGATTTTATAAGTGGAACATCCCTTCCCCCAAAAATTTTGGAAGGAACCTTGGTTGAAAGGTCTGATTTAGATTTAACGTATCTACCTTTTGGATCTCTAGGTCTATTCATGAAAGAAATAAAAAACAAAAGAAAAAACTACCATTTGGTTTCTAGGTCTATTCATGAAAGTAAATAGAAACAAAAAGAAAAACTACCATTGGGTTTGGGGGAGACTGCAATAGCAGATGTGCAGGTTCTTACCTCTCGTCTTAAAGTTCCCCCGCCACCAATCTAATGCTAAGGTCTCAGAATGATCTATTTCCTAACTACTTCTTACCTTAAGACAACTCCCCGACAGCGGTGCCAAAAATGATGGGTGTTCTATATGCACTAAAAACACACTAAAAACCCTCAATTAAATTGTCAACCCAGGGTAAGTAAACTTAGAGTTGTAGTAAAATATATGCCAAAGGTAGAAGGGCTGGTAGTAATATAGTCTAACTAAGGAAGTGGCTATTTAAGGGCTAATCTATTCATGTAACACTATCTAATGAGAAAACCCTACTAAGAAACTTAAACTATGTAACCTAAGTACTTTTGGACCAAGGATCGATGGATATTTCTATGAAAACAAGTAAAAACCCCACTTGAAGCAAACTAGTTCATAACAATAAGCAAAAGCAACTATTAAGCATAACAATAAGCAAATAACAAAAGCAAACTACTTTACCTTGCCTACCTAAATTCAATGAGCAACTACTCTATGAAAGAAATTAAATAAACAATAAACTATACTATCAAAGCAATAATAGACAAGTAAGCAAGTAACCTATTAAAGAAAGTAAACAACTAACTACCCTAAGATAACTTCTACTGCAAGTAAAATAATTAAGACTTCTCATTGAACAACTATCTAACCTAAGAGGCAAGTGAACTATATTCTTAATTCAAACTTCAAAAATATAAAAGGAAATCTATTTAATTGAAAGCAAGAAGGACTAACAACTAACCTTTAATCTATGATAAGAAAACTGCTCTTTAACCTATCAAAGCAAAAGACTATCTACCCTACAACAACAATAAAACTATCTACGAAAGCAAGAAACTATATCTTTTGATCTACAAAAGAAAAAAACTATCTTTTAACCTATGAAAACTCAAATATAGTGTTGGTGGTTGTGTGAATGTCTCCGGTGTCGTATAATATCTCTATGGAACTTGACAACAAAGGATAATTCGAGCGGTATAAGCTCTACACTGATCGCAATAGCAAAGTGAAAGGTATGGATTAAACAATCCAATGAGAATTTAGCCATTATAGAAACAATGTTAATTACCCTACATATTCATGGAATTATTAACCATCAACAATATATCGAGATTATAATTGTACTTCTATGCTATGTAAGAAAATTTCATAAGTAAATTCAATCATTAGCTAAGAAATATAATTGCAATCTAATTCTAGGAAAGAAAGTACATAAAATGAAACTATGCTATATCTATTTTAACAATTCAAAGTGCAAGAAAGAAAGTGCTTAAAAACAAGAATTAAAGCATGATGTATAAAAAGTAAACTAACAAATACATTAGCTAACAACTAGTTAAGCAAGATCTATATAAAAATGGAATAATCAATCTATAATTAAAAACTGAAATTAATCCTATCCATCCATCAAATCCTTGTTAAAGAAGACATGCAATAAAACTTTGTTCTATTCTATGTCAAACTCTGTTTTAAATTTAATTCTAAAAGCATAAATAAGACACAATATGATATCTAATTGCACATGGGGTTAGTCTATGAATTTGCAAATTTGTTCCTAACTACAAGATCAACAAATACTAATACAAGCCTTCATACTAACCTACAAAAGAGAGTTAAAATGATTAAAATACAACAACAAATTAATTAACAAAGGAAAAATAACAATGCATGTACATGAAATAAAAAAGAGACATCTAAACTATAAAATGCATAAATAACCTAAAGAACAATTACCAGACTGCTGGTGGGCCCCCCAACAAGTCATGGTCACTTCTCAAAGGCACACCATGAAATCAACAATTCAATTTCATCATTAAAACTCAAAAATGCAGTATTATATAATTATGGCAATGAAAAATGGCAAAACAAAGTAAAATCGTGTTTGTCTTTAATGCAGTAGTTTTTCTACTGCTTAACTTCTATTTGACCACCATAGCGGTTTTTATAAGATTTAAATACCAAGTGGTCGACCAATGGAGGGTCGAACCACTTCTAAAAACGACAAATTACGTTAATGGTGCCCTAATTTCCGAAATAGAGCGAGCCAATAATCGCCCTACTCAACAACCTAAACTGAGTTTTCAAGAGTTTAGTAGCTGGAGGGGGCAAGCATGAGAAAAACCTATGTTCCTGATTCACCCACCACTAGCTGCCAGTACCACAAATGCCAAATCTCCCACCGTTTTTGTGCAAGACGCAGTGATGGACGAAGTGCCGGACCGGGTACCGGATTGAATACTGGAAGGAGTGCCAGAAGCAGAAACATGATGCGTTTTTGCCCTGTAACACCAAAAAACGTGAATTAGATCCTTGGAAACATAAAAACGGGATGAATTATACTCAATATCAACATTAAACATGAATCATACATACCTGGTGTAGATCATACTGTTTTAGCACAAAATTCTTCAAAAAGCTTCTCCAAAACATGAAAAACACATATGTACATTCGACAAAAGTGTCTAATAACTGTCATAAAATTGATCATATCTCGGGTCCAACAAAAGGCATAGGAAATGTCAACCAAATAAGTTTTATGGCATACAATTCAAGACATTAAGCTATTACCCACGTCCCAACAAATAGTCAGTAACTCCGTATTGTCAGAATCCATGCACCTACTAATCCTAGAGACAAAGAAAGAGATGCATTCTAGGGTACAAATTAATATTGGAGAAGCTTTGTCTAGAGGAAATTTTAACAATACCTCCTATTCATGTGTTGCAAAAGGGGTTTTGAAGAATGTTAAAAGAGGAATCCCCACCTACAATTTCAACTTCATATGTGCATTGTAGAGAAAGCTACACCAATTGTTATTTGAACCTATATTTCAAGTATTTGTTGCTTAAGAATTAATGACAACACCACATTTTTGTGAAGATAAAAATTGGATTAATCTCAGTGAATGGTTGCATATTATAAGGGGAAAGTGGGAGGATGTATTTACAATACAACTATATTTGGGTGGTGAATCTTTTATGTGGTGTATTACAATACACCTACATTCCTTGGCTAAGGTTTGTAAAGTTTTGATTTTAAGGGGCCAATTGTTGTTGCTACACATTTACTTTTCTTGTTTAGAATATATCAAGGATAGAAGTTCAAGGTAAAGTTTGAGGAACCATCAATATAGATGTACCAAGAGTACTCATGGATCTAAGGGATAATTGAGTGGTTGATGGGGAGACCCAAGGTTCAATTGGGCCATGGATAGTGAGTGGAGCAACCACTTGAAAGAAAGAAGCAAATATATATGTTCCATCAAAAGGGGGATTTCTTGAAGAGGCTGGGAGAGAGTCATATCAAGGGAAACAACTATTGATCTAAGAGGAGGGGCTTCCCTCTTGCTTGGAAGAGAGGTTAGTTTCAAGCTAAGAGGGATTTTTAGTGAGTTGAATGTGAGGACCTCACAATATATCAAGGCCTTGGGAGAACTCTAGCTCAACATCTTGGAGTCAAACTAAATGGTTGTATATTCCCACCTTTGCCTCCCATACTT
>ML784115.1:415532-426995 GCA_009831015.1 Picea engelmannii | reverse complement strand
TCCATCCCCACATATTTTTGGCGAGCCTTGATAAGCTCCATCAAAGAAGTCCCAAGGCTTTGTGAAATCAATATGGGGCTCATGCAATAACCTTTGGGATTTAATATTAATATTAATATCAAAATTGATGCCCAAAATATTTTTTTATTTTTTTTCTAAAAACATTTTGGTCGTCGCATATCCGACGACAACTGTTATATATGCGACGGTTTTGCTATATAAACAACGGAAAGTTGTCGTGGCATATCCGATGACAAATTTTATATATGTGATGATTTTTCCATATAGACAACGGAAAGTTGTCGTCGGATATCCGACGACAACTTTTATCTATGCGACGGTTATGCTATATAAACAACGGAAAGTTGTCGTCGCATATGCGACGACAACGTTTATCGATGCGACGGTTTTGTTATATAAACAACAGAAAGTTGTCGTCGTCGATTCGATGAAAACTTCTATTATTTGCGTCAGTTTAGCTACATAAACAACAAAAAAGTTGTCATCGAATATGCGACGACGGATTCTATTGATGCATCGGTTTAACTATAAAACTTGTTGTTGCAATATAGACGAAAAGTTGGTTTGAGATTGTTTGCCTATATCATCACTTGTGCGATGTTTTCTCAAGTTTGTCGCAAATGCCACGTCACCTAAAATGACATTTCAGAGACTCCAAATTCGTCGCCATATCAACGACATAACATCGCATAAGCATTGAAACAACCATCGCAAAATGGGCCAAATGTGCTAGTGCAAGTAGTTCGATAAGGCTGTGGTGAAATATGCTATTATAGGGATTTTTTAAATTCTTCCTCACCTGGGAAGACATCCTCTCAAGACTCTTTAAGAAGTAAAAGGGAAAATTCAATGGCTTATTGAACTGAAATTGAGCTAATAATCAAAAGTGACAGGCTTTAAAGACAAAATATCTACCTTCACATGTAATCAATCTGGTGATGACTATGAGAGCGTTGATTAGCTCCTCTTTTATCCACTCCTTCGACTATCCCTTAGCTCCAGAGATGTTCTGAAATTCATTTTTAAAAACCTTGTTATAGCTTGCTCTTGGCAACTGGTGGTGTTTAAACCAACGGTCTCCAACTCTTGGGAGCTTTGTGGTTGAGGCAATTGATTCCTCAGAGACCACAGACATAGTGAATAGGAGCAGAGGCAGGCTAAGAGTGTTCCATTATTATTTGTTTTTCCATCGTGCACACACAAACCATTCCTCTATCTCGCATTCTATAAGGCATGTAATCATAACTCTGTAATGAATAGTTTGTAACGAAAATAAACCAGTTAAGTGGTATGTTAAGGAAATGTACAACAATTTATAAAACATAGGGAATTTACATTTCAAAAATAAAATAAACGTTGATATAATAGTTTGTATTATGAAAACAACACACATAAATTTTTACAAAGATTTACTTATTCTAGGCAATGTTATCATTTGTCAACCCATGAACCCCTCCCCCACACCTAAGTATTGTGACACCTCAGAATAAAAAATATAGGAAACCAGTCAGTTCTCCCAATAACCAAATATTTATAGCTTGTTAAGTGTAGAGATAAATTTCAGAGATTAGTCTGATGAAACGGTTAAAATATGGAAAAGAAGAGATCCTATAAGATAAGAGATCCTATATATAGATAAGAAGAGGTAGGAAAGAGATTTCAAGATAGTCTTAGAGTTAGTTCCCAATGGAAAGTTTATGGAGTTCATTAACCTTATTTTAACCATACATACTTCATGTCATCTTTCTTTACAAGTAATTCCATACATTGGGACAATTTCAAATTTATTATTTATTATTTGTCAGATTATCATCCTTGCTAGGTAGAATGCCTCGCTGCTAGCAATCCTGTTCAGTACTCTGGTGGGTTTACCTAGTGATACCATAGGCCGGTACCCGCTTCCAGTAGACCTATTCAGTATCCTAGCGGGTTAGCCTCTTACACCCTCAGAGACTGGCCCTCCATCTTTTAATATTTTAGTATAAGATTTCTTTATGCAAGAAGATGGGGGGACAACTCTGAAAACAATTTTTTTTTTTTTCAATTGGGATGGTATTTATGTTAGAGGATGACTTTATGTTATATTCCTTAGTGATTGTCCTGATGTAAGGGGTACTTAAGTGGACGTTGCGTATCTAAAGATATGATATAATCAAGTTATTTAGTATGTAGTGGATGGTACCATTGAGAAAGAACAGAAAGGTATCTCTAGGCTCAACTCACTTTCTTCTTTTGTAAGTTATTGTGATGTTTCCATGACTAACCACTAATCAGACCTCCTTGTTACTCTTTAATAAAGATACTTTACTCACTTACTCAGGTTTCTTGGGAAAACTGTACAAGTGACCTCTAAGCTTGATGGCTACGGGATCACTTCCTTATATAAAGGTGAAGGCTCAAGAGTAACTTCTTTTTAACATGACTTGGGAAAACAAAGATGAAAGTCTATGAAAAAATATGGCTAATTACAACAAGTAATTATTCATTTGATGCTTAGTAGACAACAAGGTTCAAATATAGCAATGATTTGCAGAAAAATCCTTCTTTTATATTTCCTTGAAACTGTCTACTCCTGGTGAAATAAATACCTACATAAATCTCTAGAATTGTTCGTAAAAAACCACACTCTAAAATATAAAAAACTAATGAGATCAATGAGATGAAGTCACTAGAACATGTATATCATAGTTCTTTTATTAAAAGAAAATGTAAAATGAGGCTGCATTAGACTTTAAGCTAAACTAACAACACGCATATTTTATTCATTATCCTACCCTACCTAAAAAGAAAGGAAAATATTTATTAAAGTGTAAGAAATTTTCCAATGTAACCATGTGTGAAGCAAGATAAGAAACATACTCATATACACATATAAAAATTTATCGCAGTGATTACTTGGATATGAAGAACCAACCAACCTACTTGGTTTGGTATCAGAATGTGTTGAAGAAGAGAATATTATTGTGGCCTGATGACCACTTTAAACCAAATTTCAATGTAATCTTGATGTTCATCAACAATAATTTCTATGCTCTCCTTCATCATGCTATGCAGATCCTCTTTTTCCAAATGATTGATTTCTGAAGTACATAAAGGATCCATTGAGATGGATGTTGAGAACTCCTCAATCTTAGGTCTTAATGATTTCTCTCCACTGGATGTAGTCCATAATTTTTCAGCTTCCTTCGCATTTTGGCAAGGAAAATAATTGTTTAGCTCATAGGATCTTGATTCTTCTAATATTTTCGGAGAGGTAGACAAGTTCTTGACTATTGTCAAGATATGTTCTTCCTAAAAAGAAGAGATCCCAGTTGTTGCTAGGATTTGAGAGAGTTCTTTCAAACTAATGGTCACCTTCGAATTCATTCTCCTGGTGGTTGTAAGGAAACAAAGATTGTGTTGTTTGGTTTTGCAGAGGGCTCGAGTGGTCTTGCCTCATGTCCTACTATTACTAATGCTTCAAATTTTGTTCTATAATTCTCATTGTTTTAGTCTCTTCAGAGACTGCTTTATCTCTTTGGGTTGAGCTAGATCTTGTTTTTGTTCCTGTTGAGCTAGAAGAGTTTTTGAGTGGAATGTTCCTTCCCCAAAAAAGGTCGGAAAGAACCTTGGTTGAAAGGTCTGATATAGATTTAATGTATCTACCTTTGGGTCCCTAGGTCTGTTCATGAAAGCAAACAACAAAAATAAAAACTACCATTGGGTTTGGGGGAACTTGCTATAGTAGATACACAGGTTCTTACCTCTCGTCTTAAAGTTCCCCTGCCACCAAACTAATTCTAAGGTTTAGAAGTGATCTATTTCCTAACTATCTCCTACTGTTGGCATAGGGGCAGACCTAGGGTTCAACTCTCAAGAGCACACCAACAAAACCCTAAATACCAGCCCTTTCGGAAACACTTGCAAAGCAGATGAAGTCTCACCCGAGGTAGAGGCAGGGGTGGTTGCAGAACTCAGGTGTCTGCAACCTTATCTAGGACACAGATATGTGATTATCTTGCTTACAACGCACTTAGAATCAGTTATTTCCTAACATGCATTCATTAATACACTTCACAGAAAGCACAAAGCTCCACAGTAATTACTCAGATCTAGCACTTAGCAATGATAAATAGGTTATACTCAATAGATTAAGCACCTAGCATCTTCTGTATCATATCTAGCATGCATTCATATCCCATAAGCACAAAGAATCAATAGATCTATCTAAACATATTAGAGAACTTATCAAGAGAGAGATAAACACATAAGAACAAAGCACATAGCACCATACACATAGTTACTGTGGTTCACCCCCACACTGGGGCTACGTCCACAAAGTCTTCTTTCTATTATCTTGGTCAAGAAGTTACATCACAGAGCTTCAATGATCCCTACTTCGCACATGACAAAAGATCTGCGCAGCTCACTAGATCCTTCTTCCTTGCTCCTGAACATCCAACTATAACAATCGAAACTTAGCTCTTCAATCTCATGCATAGAGCTCTCTAAGATACATTCGATCACACAGATCCAAATACTAGCACTAAGATTTCATTCACACACCACACAGATGTATTACATTACTATATCCCCTATCTTACTATATCTATTGCCTATTTATATATTACAAAATGGGCCTAAACATGGGTAAACCCATGAGCCGAAATCCCTTTCCCATTACATCAACCCCAAACCCTAAAATGGATCTCAAAATAGGTCTTGCTTCCTTATTTTCTGCTTCGCGTTGTGCTCCTTCCTTGGCAAGCTGTCGCAGTCCCAAAAGTGGTCAAATATGACCAAGTACTCTTCAAAAATTGGTCAAGGGCCAACAAGCCCCCAACACTCACTTGTGACTCTCCCCAAATCACTCTTCTCTGGGTAACTCTGCCTTGAAGGCATCGAGCTTTGCTCGAGCTGCTTCGACCTGTTTCTTTGCTACTGCTTCTTGCTCGGTAAAATCCTGAATGAGTGTGTTACTAACTGTTCCTTCTAATAACTTCTCTGTTGTGTTCACGACCTGTTCCAGGTCTGCCCCTTGGCTCTCAATCTATAAGAATAGTTGACATGCCCTATCCTGCAAAGGTTGAAGTTGCTGCGTTACTTCCATGACCTTGCTGTGGATCATATGAATCTACTGCTATATGACACGTTGTTCGTGGGACCTCTTCATTTTCTTTATGGTCGATAGGGCCTTCAACTACATCTGAAGTCTATCTTCCTGTTGCTTCACCTCCTGGAGATGCGACTCCAGTTTATGTAATTATGGGTTCTCGGTTAGGCTCTCATGTATCTGCGCACTTCTGGTACTTATCTTTTTTCATTCTTCAGTGAGTCCTTTGATCCTTTCTACTTTACCACAGGCAGTTATTTCTCGCTAGTTGCATTCTTCTTGTGGGGTGCTCAGTATAGCTTGGATCTCTAGTTATACTAATATTTGTTGCAGTTGTTGAATGACTTCAAGAAGCTTCATTATTTGGCATTCTATGGGTTCTTCTATCTTCTGTTCTAAGCCAGTCACAGAGAGAAATGCTCTATTGACAGCTTCATCGATCCCAATCTGCTTTGCGAGCATCTTCTCCTTTTCTCTCTGGTTCTTTGTGCATTCTTTATCATACTTCTCTTGGATGGCCTCCTTCTCCTGCTGTGTAGCTTAGCGTTTCTCTATGATTTCCTCATGTGCATGCTTTAGGGCCTGGGTGGCCTGCGATGTTACTTCTTCTACTTTCTGAAGGTGTACTTCAACTAGGTTGGCAATCCTACGAAGTTGAACTGAATCGTCTCCTGCTTCGGTTGTTCCTTTTGGCATAGGCACAGTGGAGACTGCGTGGTTAGACTGGAGGGCTTGTTGTACTCCTTGGAGTTCGGTTTTAATTCTATCGTACATCGTTTCTTGCTTGGCCTCCTTCTTTTCTGTAATCTCTTCTATAGCTTCATTCAAAGTCGCGAGGATAAAGCTGAAGTCATCTGGATTGAGCGTGGTCTTCATCTTGGTTATGGTATCTTTGGATTTCTTCTTAGAGGAAGACTTCAAAGGTGACCCTTTTCTCTTCTTTAGAACTTCGACTTCATCTTCTAGTTGCTGCTTGACTTCCTCTAAGTCTTCTTTGTTACCTTCTTGATCTGGTGTGAGAGAAGCTGTCCTTACAGAGCGGCTATCCACATCTTGAACCTCTTCAATTTTCTTCGTCTCCTTTGTCTTATTTGTCTTCTTCATCTTATTGGGCCCAGGTGTGTCCTACGTAGCTTATGGGCTGTCAATATCTAAAATATCTGCTGGATCTGTTGGAACAAGGAGGTCCACCGACCATTCCTTGGTGATTTCTTCTAAGTCTTCTTCAGTCATCTTATAATAGGACTGGAGCTGTTCCTGGTGTTCATCAGCGCGTGGAGTTAGGTAGATAAAGTGGCAGTCAACGCTGAACTTTATCAAAGTTTGGAACCTTTGTAAAGTGTTCGGTGTTATGCAAGGTGCACCCCCTATAGTTTCTTTTAGTTGGCTATAATATCTGTGAAAAATGGCATTTGACTGCCATTGCTTGCTCATGTCCGTCGAGTACCACAAGGTACTGAACTTCACAGCTAACGGTTTGAATGAGGCGAGGTCTGGGAAAGTTGCACCTTTCAGTAGCTCCCATGCAACAAAGGCGATCAATATCAACAGCCAGCTGAAATGGAATTCATGCCCTTGGTCCTGGGCTTCTCTATAGTCAATATCTAGCTGATTGACCAAATACTTTTCCCAATTCATCTGGAGTCCTTCTGCTCATTTTCTGGCGAGGTCCATTATGAAGCCTGATACTTGCGTAGGTCTATTCTTACGAACTAGCTTCTCTGATATCAGTTGACATGCGAGGCACACTGCACCACTCTCTATAGAGGCGACCTTGTAACCTCGTGCACCTTTTTCAACATTTCCATATGCCTATTTAATCTTCTGTGAAAGCACACGGTCTTCCTAGGGTAGTACTCATGGGGATCAGGGCCCTGCATGCTAAGCCTGGTAATCCTGTTGATCAACACCGGATCAACAGTTATGCGACTGTTCAACAACAGGTATCCTCCATGGTAACTTGCTAGCAGCAATTTCACACAAGTAGTCACCTCCTGACGTCTTCGGAAGTGCGGTATTTTCATGACGTTGAGTAGAGTAGACTGCACAAGGTTCATCATCCATCGCTGAGGGATGATCTTTGGATTGCGACCCTTAGTCTTTGTTAAGTACTTAGATGGTGCGAGCATGCTGCAGGCTTTACGGTCTCCCAGGTTCAAGTCACAACACTTCAATGATGTAACCTTGTCTTGATCTACGCAGTAGGTGTAAACTCCTTTCGATAGATATGCAGTGATTAGGGTGTAGTCAAATTCTTGAGGGACACTGTCCCTATTAATATCACCACTTAAAGGGGGAATGTAAGCAGGTAGAATGGTTGGAACTATCCTAGTGTTGGCTATGTCGTGTCTATGCTTAGTTCTCGCCTCTGCACCAACTCGGGATGTTCCATCCCGAGCAGTCGATGGGGAGGCTGCCACTCCTCTCGATGATGAGGCTTGGACTCTGGTGGTCATTCCTCTTTTCGACATGACTATTTCTGTCCTTAAGCTAGCAAGTACTTCTCTCACCGATTCTTCTGTTGCGCTAAGCTCGTCGGACATGTAATCTTGGGATCACTGTCTTCAGTTGTTAATGGACTATCGATACCGTAATCAAATAGAGCGTAAATCTAGAGTAATCACTGTTTCACAATGTGGTTGTTCTGTCAGCTCAAGTTCTCAATTGGCAAAAGTGTCTTTCGGCCATGGTGCGACGGAATAAGTAAGTAACTCTGCAACAGACTGCTTTCAACATATATGAAACTTCCATGACCATTGATCTATCCATTAAGGTGAGGTCCAATGGTCTAATGGTAACCCATAACTACTTTTCGATCCATTCAGAGCGATGGCCGAACGGGTATATCAGTTCCAACGACTATATTTCTTTGTCATGGCGAAGTACTCTATGTCATTGTTCTGATATCTTGGCGAAGATCCAATTCTGTGATTCTTCTTGCTGTGAAGTGTCCTCTAGAACCTCTTATAACCTTACAGTATTAACCCTTTTCTTTCTTAACTTCCTAGCCTTCTTCTCGGTGAGTTTCGTCTCAGTAATGCTTCTACCATTCTGATGTTTATCTTTTGTGGCCTTAGTTACTTCGTGTTGTGGAAAATATTTCTTAGGGTTCCTTGATAATACCTCTTCTGTATCAACAATAGGTAACTCGATCTTCTACAGATCCTCAAGTGTTCTCTTAGCTTCGACATCGGAGGTACTAATATTAAATATCTGTGATCTGCTCTTCTGTTCTTTAATCAAGTGCGTGATCCTTCTGGTCATAAAGTCTTTTTATTCTTGTTTCTTCTGTTCCAAAACTTTTGCTTCTTCCCTTCGTCTGGCCTATTCTCTGTCAATATAGGGTTTCCCTATGAGCATGGTAAATGAGGCGCTGTCTTCAACAAATTTAATGATCTCAAATTCTTCCTCTGTTGAAGTTCCATTGACAGTCATAGGTATCCGGGCGAGCCTTCCACATAGTTTTACTAGCTTTCCTCTGAATAAACTTGTTCTTCCTAGGGAAGGGGTCATGACAGGATTTCCTATAGATTCCCAAGTTCTTTCTGGCATAATGTTTACTTGTGTTTCTTCATCAAGAGTACAATCAATGTCAAAGTCCCCTATTCTTTCTTCGATTTTCTCCTTTGCTTTGAATATCTCTGATAACCTAACATGTTGGTGGTCATTCAAGGTATCTTTCATCTGTAGTAATATCTTTTCTGATTCTTTCTGGGTTTCTGCTATAATCTTGGTCTCTTGATCTCCCTCAGGGTTTGCTTGTTCCATATTTAGCTTCTCAAGCCTAGCAATCATTCTAGGGAAATCCAATACTTCATGGTCCATAGCCTTACAATAGAGGCAACTAGATCTCCTACCAGGGCATTCCTTAGCAAGATGTCTCAGTCTTCTGCAACTGTAACATAGGGTTAATCCTCTCTTTCTCTTAAATGATCCCCAACTTCTTCTGTACCGCACACCGGGATCATGGTAGCTAGCCTGCAAATATTTTTTTCTAGGATCCTGCATCCACTTGTTAGTCCAGACATTCTTTCTATGCATAGGTATAACACATCTATCACTATACTTATCGGATCTATTCATATCAAACTTTCTTTCATCTAACAATGCCCTAGTTTTGAAGCTAGGATAGAATCTATCAAACATACCTAGATCCATGCTTTAGAAACTAAAATTTCACTTATCTTACTTCTACAGAGTACAAAGCTTCCAGATCTAAGACTTTTAACTATTCTTGCCTTTATCAAAGCATAGAGCTTACCAATCTTACCTTTTTCTTGCAGATCTGACCTCTTTCTTCACATATATGACTTCTTTTCTTTAGATCTGACCTCTCTTTCTTCAGATACAACCTCTTTCTCTTCAAATCTGACCTCTTTCTCTTCAGATCTAGCCTCTTTCTTGACACAAAGCTTCACAGGTCAAACAAAACACTGCGCACTAGGGCAACAGATATACGCACATAGCTTATGTCACACAAATCTTTTTCTTCTTCAGTTCTCAACAATCATAGTTCCAGGTCCTGGAAATGGAACCATTTGTTGGCACATGGGCAGACCCAGGGTTCAACGCTCAAGAGCGCACCAACAAAACCCTAACTACCGACCCTTTCGACAACACCTGTGAAGCAGATGAAGTCTCACCCGAGGTAGAGGCAGGGGTGGTTGCAGGACTCAGGTGTTTGCAACCTTAGTTGGGACACATATCTGTGATTATCTTGCTTACAACTCACTTAGCATAAGTTATTTCCTAACATTCATTCATTAATACACTTCACAGAAAGCACAAAGCTCTGCAGTAATTACTCAGATCTAGCACTTAGCAATGATAAATAGGTTATACTCAATATATTAAGCGCCTAGCATCTTCTGTATCATATCTAGCATGCATTCATATCCCATACGAACAAAGCATCAATAGATCTATCTAAACATATCAGATCACTTAGTAAGAGAGAGATAACAACATAAGAACAAAGCACATAGCACCATACACATAGTTACCGTGGTTCACCCCCACCCTGGGGCTACGCCCACAAAGTCTTATTTCTATTATCTTGGTCAAGAAGTTACAACATAGATCTTCAATGATCCCTACTTCAAACATGACAGAAGATCTGTGTAGCTCACTAGATCCTTCTTCCTTGCTCCTCAACATCCAACTATAACAATCGACACTTAGCTCTCCGATCTCATGCACAAAGCTCTCTAAGATACATCTGATCACACAGATCCAAATACTAGAACTAAGATTTCATTCATACACCACGCATATGTATTACATTACTATCTCCCCTATATTACTATCTATATTGCCTATTTATAGATTACAAAATGGGCCTAAATGTGGGTAAACCCATGGGACGACATCCCTTTCCTGTTACATCAAGCCAAAACCCTAAAATGGATCTCAAAATAGGTCTTCCTTCCTTATTTTATGTTTCACATTGCCCTCCTTCCTTGGCAAGCTGTCGCAGTCCCAAAAGTGGTCAAAGATGACGAAGTACTCTTCAAAACGTGGTCAAGGGCCAACACCTACCTTGAGACAACTCCCCGGGTCACCCGTCTGATAGGCGAGAATACTTACCACTTGTTGACGGGCGAAACCGTCCATCCGTCAACTGGAAGAGTGGAACCGGTCCGGGGTTGTCTAAATAACCCAAGCCGTTTGGTATGGACCACCCTGACGAGTTTAACGGCTCCGTTGGCCGCTCTGAGGTCTCGTAAGGAAACCAAAGAGAAAGTGATCTGAGCTAAATAATCTAAA
Organism: Picea engelmannii; assembly: GCA_009831015.1. Taxonomy (NCBI): domain Eukaryota; kingdom Viridiplantae; phylum Streptophyta; class Pinopsida; order Pinales; family Pinaceae; genus Picea; species Picea engelmannii. Next base: position 416,116 of record ML784115.1, on the reverse strand, counting down.
CTAAGGAAACTAGAAACTAATAAAACAAACTAAAATAAACTAATCTAACTAAATAAAAGAAATAAAAAAAAATAGAGGAAACTAGAAACTAATAAAAACAAACTTAACTTAACTATACTAATCTAACTATAAACTACTAACTACAAGATACTAACTATGATTATAATAACTCAAATCAACTACTTAATTATCAGTTATGATCATTCCTTATTCACAAATGTACATTATGGACAAATTACAGATTTGATTAAAACCTGCAAAACTCATGTGTTTGCTGCCCTAAGACAGCCAAGGATCTATTTTTGTCTTTTATGTTTTCATGAAACAAAAAGAAAGCTAACTGAAATCAAATAATCTAATATATTAATTAATTCAATTACTAGCTAATATACTAAGCAAATAATTGACAAACAAACCTAGAAACGCTCCAAATCTGCCCTCTGTATGATGACTTCGTAAGCTGGTTGGAAGAAGAAATTCACACCATTTAGCCCTCAAGCTTCTCGCAAAGGATCAGCTATAATGCTTCCTGAAGTGGGTTACAGGACAAACAAGACATAAAAGAAATCATAACAGTCTTCAGA
>ML784115.1:390143-401490 GCA_009831015.1 Picea engelmannii | reverse complement strand
CGTTCAATCAATCGCTCAAACACAGGGTTTACATAGCTCGGGACTTATGAAACATTCAACGTATAATCCAACTTTGCAAACATAGTATGTCAAGTATCGATTTGTGAAGTCGAATATGATTAATTCATGCGCCTTGAACCATTTCTATCATACCTTATAAACTTGTCCATGTATTCGATGCACATTTTATATGTTTGTATTCCAATATTTTGAGCCATGTGATCAAAATTTCTTCATATAATAATCAAGTGAAAGCCCAAAGCCAAGGATAAAAACAATATGACCAAATCCATTATAATTTTCATAAGATCAAAACAAGACCAATAACTTTTATGCCCAAAGGTTTAACAATCAAATATACCCAAATGTGTAATCAAGGTAAGATAATGCTCAAAAACATAAGTTCGAGACAACCTTTAGCAGTCAAGTGATAAACCAGTGATCAAGCGTCTTTCAGCAAATTAACCAAAAACGATGACAATCTAAGCAACGAAAGAGGTGTTTTCACACTTGCAGTTGTGAAAACTGAAACGAAATTGAATTGCAATGGTCGCAAAAAATGGGACTAATGTCTAAAAGCATAATGCAACAATGATTTGTCGTAATACGACAAGGGGTGTAGGCATCTTTTTGAGAGCAATAAAAAAAAATGGGTTGGCTGCCAACACCACTATACTGCAACAACGCCAAAAATCATGGGTGTTCTTTATGCACTAAAAACACACTAAAAACCCTCAATTAAATTGTCAACCTAGGGTAAGTAAACTTAGAGTTGTAGCAATATATATGCCAAGGTAGAAAGGCTGGAGGTAGTATAGTCTAACTAAGGAAATGGGCTATTTAAAAGCTAATCTATTCAAGCAAAGACTATTAATGATCAAACCCTACAAATAAACTTAAATTATTTATGCTAAGTAACTTTTGAACAAAGGATCGATGGATATTCCTAACAAAGAAGATGAAAACCCTATTTAAAGAAAACTAATTGAATCATGACAATAAGAAAAAATAAACTATCTACCTAATAAGCAATAACAACAAGAAGCTACTTTAATTAATCTATTCAAATTCAATAAGCAACTATCCTATGAAAGCAAATAAATAGACAAACAATTACTCTATCAAAGCAAAAATAGACAAGTAAGCAACTACCTTATTAAAGCAAACAACTAACTAACCTATGGTAACTTCTACAACAAGTAAACTAATTAAGATTACTCAATAAGAAACTAATTAAGCTAAGAAACAAGTGAACTCTATTCTTAAATTAAATTTCACAATAACTTCTAATTTACAATAGGAAATCTTAATCTACGAAATTGAATGCATTATGACAATAAAAGATATTAACAACTACTCTTTAATCTATGATAAGCAAACTATTATTTAATCTACCCAAGCAAGAAGATTATCTAATCTAAAAGCAAGAAAACTATCTTCTAAGCAAGAAAACTCAAATGTTGTGTTGATGGTTGTCTCTCCAGTGTCATATAGTATCACAATGACACTTAACAATTAACGATAATTCAAGAGGGATAAACTCAATATTGACTTCGATAGCAAAGTGGAAAGTGTGAATTAGACAATCCAATGAGAACTTAGACATTATAGAAGCAACATCAACTATCCTACATATCCATGTGACTCATCAATTATGCATTAATCATCAACAACATAAAAACACTACTCTAGTAAATTCAATTGCATTCTTTACTAAGTAAGCAAATTCATATGACTTAGATTCAAAACTAAACTTGATAATCAACTTTGAATGAAAATTGCAACCTAGATCTAAAAAGGAAATTGCATAAGGTAAGTTGAACTAATTCTGTTTTAATAATTCAAATTGCCAAAGAGGAAATACTCATAAAACTGAAATTAAATATTATTTCAGCACATGACAAGAAATTAAATGAGAAAACTAATGAAAATTTAGATAAGAAAAACTAAGTAATAATTAGATAAGCAAACTAGAATTAAACACTAAAGACTAATACCTATCCATCCACTGAAACCTTGTCAAGGAAATCATAAACTAAAAACTTTTTTTTAAACTCTATTTCAACATAAAATAAATTCTAGCTATCATCTAATTATACAGGGGTTAGTAGCTTAAGCTTAAGCTTATTTCCTATTTAGTTAGAAAGACATGGCATATTAACTATTCTTCATAAGCAACCTGCAAAAAGAAAACTAAAACAATTAAGCTATGAACAACAATTACACACTAAGAAAAAGATGATAAAAATGCATGTACAAGAAATAGAAGAAATGACAATTGCATAAATAAAATATACAAACTAACTAACTAAATATTCACCTAGACTGCTGGTGGGCCCCCCAGTAGGTCGTGGCTACTCCTCAATAGTGAATCACGAGCTCAAGCAACACGATTTCAACATTTCAAATTAAAAGCACAGTTTTACACGAATTTATGAAAATGTCTGAAAATGGAAAAATCGAGCGACTATCCTTTTGCTCTCTAATACTATTTGTCTAACCACTAAGGTCGTATTTATAGATTTACAAGCTGAGAGGTCGACCGATGTAAGGGTCGACCTCCTCTAAAAACAACAAATCGCATTCAATGCGTCTTAACCGCCGGTGGGTTCTAGAAACAAGGCAAGCCAATAAACGCCCAACATAACAACCCATTCTGAGTTGTTAGAAGCTCAGTAGTTGGAGGCCATGAGCACGAAGAAAACCCATGTCACCGATTTTCCCATCATTGGCGGTCGATATAACAACCGCCAACCCGCCCATGGTGTTAGTGGAGGATGGAGTGTGGGACAGAGTGTCGTATGGAGTACCAGAATGAGTGTCAGATGGAGTACCGGATGTAAAAACGAGCAGCGATTTTTCCTTGTGACATACAAAATGCGAATTAGTTTCCTGGGATCACAAAAACATGCTGAATTATACTCAAAATCATCAGAAAACATGAATCATGCATACCTGGTATGAATCATAGCGATTTGACACAAAATCTCTTCAAAAACTCTTCAAAACAGGAAAATGCATATACATATTTGGCTAAAAATGATCTAATTAACGTCATTAAATCAATCATATCAGGGGCCCAACAAGTAGTTTCCAAGATTAAGAAATTTGAAGATGATTGTGCATGCCTTTGTGAGGAAAGTGCCAAAGTATGGGAATAACTCAATGCAGACCCAAAAATGCAGGCCATAGAGGCAAAATTGTGAGCAGCACAAGAGAAGGCCAATGAGGTGAAAGAAAAGGTGACAACCTTGCCACTGATTGAGAGAGTGGAGGCCATTTTGGCATAGAGACAAGCATATGTTGAAGTAGAGGGACTAATGGACCAACAGAAGGTCCTTCAACAAAAACTTGGACCTAGGCAGGAGGAAGTGGTCAAGATTATTGGAGACTTGGCCACTATCCAGGAGAAGGTCAAGCAAGATGTGGCTGATACAAAGAATAGACTGCATGATTTGACCGCACATGCCATCGAGGATATCAACGCCAAACAAAACACCATTTTCACAAAGGTTGAAACAACTAAGGCTACAACACAATAGTTCATTTCAACATGGAAGAACATGAAACAAAATTGAGTGGCTTGGGACGAGTCATAGGTGAGTGTTGGGGGCGTGTTGGATAGAATTTTGAGAAAAAATCTAAGTACAAAGAAAGCACATAGAAGGAAGGATTTGTGCAAAAGGAAGGAATCATGTAAAAGGAAGGAATCATGCAAAAGGAAGGAATCACGTAGAAGGAAGGATTTGTGTAGAAGATAGAAAGGGCACATGAGGATGAGAAGGATGAAGATAGCACAAAGACAAAAGGATAAAGAAAGCGAGCGAGAAAATGAAGTGCAAACGATGATAGTGTGAATATCCAAAAATAGAAGGACATCATAAAAGTTGTTTAAAGAACAAGAAGTAGAAGAAGGGAAATAGCTAGTTAACTAAATATGGATATGCCATGCATTGTAATGGGTTATTTTGGGAAAAAATTAGAATGGAACTTGAAACCCTAGACTTTGGGGTATAAATATGTAATGATATTGAGAGATAGAGATATAGAGAGATAGATGTATGTGTATGTAAGTGCGAGGAGGTGCGCATGAAAGAGAATTGAGGTTATGGAAGGATCTTGAATGTAATAGTCAGTTAGTAAGAAAGAAGATGAATAAAGAAGGAGTTTAGAGAGGATATTTTGTCTTGTGTTCTTACTTGTCTTTATGCATTCATGAATGACGATATACTTTGCAAAATGAATTTAATATATTGATTGGTTAGGCTGTAATGTTCATGTATGGATGTGATAGTTTAGGTAATAATCAAGAACATAGATAATTTAATATCAGGAAGAATGATTCATGCATCAATCTCCCTTTCCCTTACTGTTGCAGAAACCTGATTCTTGCAACCCTAATAGATACCTCGGGTGAGACTTCATCTGCACAAGCAGATGATGCTGAAAGGGTCGGTCTCTTGAGGGTTTTGTTGGTCATGGTCAACCCGAACCCTAGGTATGATATCCCTTGCACAGACAAGAAAAAACCAACAACTAGTCAATACTCATAATGTATATGTTATTTTCTTTCAAAAAAATCAGTGTGGTTGGTAGTGTAGCTTATTACACTTTAAAGTAGGTGGTACAATGTTGGGATTTTTTTAATATTGATTTAAAGGAAAGTTTAACATTCCTAGTAATGGGTTAGAACAAGAAATGTAGGATGCTCAATTCAAGAATTGTCTGATCATGAATAAAGGTATAAGTATAATCATCAAATAAAGGTAGAAGTACAATCATCAAACTAGGGGAATATTATTAATATCTTTAATATGTGTGATATGCGTGGACGCCACGGGAATCATAGGGAATTCTAGGAGAAATGATTCAAAATGGACATTGTAAAGAAGGGGAATTCCATTATGGGTGGATATGTAAACTTTAGAATGAAGAGAGGAGAAGTGTCAATAATAGAATCATAGGCAATATTAGAATCATGGACTCATTAGTTTATTTTTTTATTCATAAATTTGAAGAATAAAATATATGTCATGTGGAACTAGTGGAGATGACCCCACATTGAGGAATAATTTATTTGGACAAGGTGGAAATTCAAAAAGAATTGATACATCCTTTAGTTCGAATGATATCATGACAGAATATGCTAAGGTTATATATTCAATTGGCTTAGGGGGATCTTTTTTCACTCTCGAATATTTCTTCAAATCAAGAATGATGATCTAAAACCTCCAACCCCTTTCAAGTTTAATCATAGTTTGCTATATGATGTTGTGCATAACGATTTGGTTATTAAGGAATGGGTGCTCATAACTAGTGATTTTGAACATTCAACCATGTTTCAATTCATTGAATCCTTAAAAAAAAATATAAATAAACTATTAATGGAATGGAATTAATAAGGGGTTACCGTATTTTCTGGAAATTACATATGGAATATAGAATGCTATTTAATATGTAGATTATCAAAATGTCCATTTTTAATGGAAATGTTGTTATCAATATGGTCATATTATATATATTGTCCCTAAAATTATAGAAGAAACATTACAATCATGAGTAATATGATCCAAGGTTAAACCTCTCTAATACCCATAATGGATAGATGAAGTGTTGTTGGGTTAGAGTTTAATAAATAAAATAGTGAGAAGGAATCAAAAGAGTCACATTAGTTCTATCCTCGGGCTCAAAATGGAAACGTGGATTTTATGGGCTTTGGTAGGAAACATAAGAGCAAGAATTCAATGATTTAGGAGGGTCTAAAGGAGTATTAGGGGGGGCTCTTTTCCTATTGGGGATATGCTCTCTCCTTCTAATGTGGAATAGATTAGGTCATACAACTTCGTTTAATAGTTAGAACATTAATATTTTGTTTTAGGGAAAATGTAGTTATTTAATGTTACAATCTCTTCTTAGAGGACCTCTAACTCTAAATCTTAAAGAAAGAGGATTTCTTATACCAAAAGAGAAATATGCATAAAGAAAAAGGAACATCTATTATTACCAGTTCATATTGAGGTATGCGGGGGAAGGGATTGATTTCAATAAGGTAGAAGATATTAGTCATAAGATACAAAATGATCCAAATGAAATGAATAAACTAGTGAGGATGAAATGAAGAAACTAGTGAGGTATAAATTAAGTTCATATGAACAATTAATCGATAATATAGATGATGGAGAGGACGAAGGGGGAATATAAGTAGATGGAACTCATAACACAAGAGACCTATCACAACAAAGAATGTCCTACATACACTTGGAAATGCAAAAACTTGAACAAGAAGTAAAATAATGCAATAAACGAATTATTCCAGGGACCATTAGAGATGAGAAGTTATTCAAAAGGGTTAAAAATGATTATGTTATAAATGAATATTCAATAGCTCCAACTTGTGAAAGGAATGTAATGCATATATTATTCAATACGTATAATGTATATTATTTTTTTATTTATCAAACCTTTAAAGTAGCTCAATAAACCAAAGTACACATAGTACATCAAGTGTGAGAATGGATCACAAATCCAAAATAGATAATAGAGATATGAGTTACATAATAACTCAAAGAATATGAGATCCTCCTCCAAATACCCCAATATATTCTGCTATCTAAATCACAATCTTCCATCAATAATTACTACATAAGCTATATATATACCACTTCAGTCATTGCACATGTGGATTTGTCATTAGGCCGGCCACTATTAAAACTATATTTTCCCCTTTACATATACATTTAACCCCAGATATTTCCCCTTTGGGGTCATATCATATACATTTGTTCCCATATACGCTCCCCTTGGAGTCATATCACAATACCCTCCTTTAAAAATATTTCCCCTCAAATCTTTTCAATTAAGGTATTTACATTGGATGAAACCAAGTAATAGGATTTCATTATTTTGATGATTTCTTGTTGCTACTAATGGTGATAGATCCATCCAAATTCAATTATTTTTAGTCTTAATCCTTGATAGCTACTTGTTGCATAATTTTATTTCCTTTATTTTTATGTGTTGTTGTTGTGGCTTCTCCAATTTGTTTTATTTGTTTGTCTCTAATAATATATTGTTAAATAATGGTTTTGTGATGCCCCATTCCATGAATATTGTTGATTATTTCATCTTATTCCTTGGTAATGTTGATGTCAATCTTCTTGTATTTCTAAAAAACTTCCTTGGTAATGAGGGTATATATATTATTTCACCTATGATTTGTTTCCTTCATTATTCACACCCATCTCATCCATCTTATTTTCAAATATATTTTCATTACCTCTCCTTTTTTATTGGTCTTCGATACTAGTTTTATTTTGAAATAATTCCATCATATTTGAATTTGACATTTTCAAATTGGAGCTCAACTTCTTCCATTATTTTCTAGTGCCATTATTCAATCAGGTCTTCCTTCTCTTTTTTTTAAGATGAAATGTGATGTCATGCATCAAATTATTATTCCCTTCTTCTATTCTTGATTACATTTCTTATTTCATATAATCTTTATTTAGGGATTCTTCAACCATCAAGTATTTTGATGGTATTTTCTTCAATTATTATAATATTAGCTTCATCCTTATTATTTGATTAAAAATATTATAGATGATTTTTCATATTCCTAACATAATTAAGAAGGTATTTATTGTACTTACATAACCTTTTTATTTTTTCATATATATATTTTCAATTCTTCCATTCACTTATCATTTTCCCATTCCTTTTTCTAATCTTTTCTTGTTATTTTTTAATTTATAAACCTTCTTAATAAGTGCTTCATTAAGTTATCATACCTTTGATATCCCATCACCCATCTTGTTGGTCTCTTCTTTTTCCTTCATTATATTTATGTAATTTGGAAGGTTACTAATTATCCTCATTGAATTCATCTTCAATTATGTGCATATGGTTCATTTTTAAGTCCTAACAATTCTTCATATAATTCCCATGTGACATTTCATATACTATGTTTGTTAATAGTGAAGCACCACCTAATATGTTTACCATAAAAATAAGTACATTCTTTTTTATCAGGAGTTATAAAAATAAAATTCCATATTTGACCATTCCCTAGGATCATCATTTTCATCTCCTATAATGTAGGCATTGCCACTATTTCTTCATCAATATTTAACCAAGTCCTCAACTTTCAATGTTACTATATTATCAATTGAGGTACCAATTAATTAATTATTACTTATTTTGTAATATATTCTCATATGTTTCCACTTTGGAAAGGATTTTGAATCACCTCGATTATATATCCCAATCCAAAGTTATACTAATTTTATGTTACCATAGCTTTAAAACCTTGATTGGGATAATGTTCTACTGGGTGACCTTACACCTAATGTAAATTTGGATTTTCACACCAATGAATTTGAAATTTAAACATGTGGTAGGCTAATATTTGTTATATGCAATGCCATAGGTTTGACTAAATTCTAATATGCCAAGATAAAGTTATGAAAATTTTCTAAAAACTTGTTGATTTTGGCCCTTCAAGAGAACGAAGTTGGATGGCCTAACATGTGTCAAATATTTCAAATATTGTTTTGAAATTTTGAGATGAAACATTGTGGTCCATATTATTTCCAATGAAACTAGTGGCATTCAATTTGTATCTCTCTAAAATAATTTATGATTTTTTTACCAATAACACTTGTTTGATACTAGTTTCATGACTTGCAAAAGCCTTAACTTCCATAGGTGATAACGCTAAAATTATAAAGAACTAGAACCCAATTTTTTTACCATGTACTTAATTATGTCTCCTAATTTCCCTAAACCTTTATCTATCTGAAAATTCATAGAAAAGAAATAAAGATAAAAAAATGGTATGATATATTGTTTTGAAGGAGCCAACTAAGAACCATTTGCTTTGATACCAAATGTTATGTGTAAAACCTTTAAAATGTAATAATAAACTGGAGTACACACAATGTACACAAAATGTGAGAGTGGTTCAAAACTGTTAGGAACCAAATATCAATATAGCATAGAAAAACCTCAGAACAAGTACTCAACGCCTTGAAAAAGAGAGAAATTCAGATAATAAGCCTCAACGAGGGGGAAACCTCCTTATGCCCACATAAATGTTCAATTACAAGATGATTCCAAATGAAAATGTCTCCTTGGTATATATAGGAGACTAGGAGTTATAATTACAACTAATGGACTAAAGACGACATAAATAAAATAACATTACTAATGTAATATGCCCCAATTAAGGGGCAATGAGCCACTATTTAAGGCTTAACATGTCCCTCCCCTTGAGAAAAGTGTTGTCTGCAATGCTTGAGTAACTTTGGATCCTTCTATATAAAAGACTCATCTTCCCAAGTGGAATATTTAGTTGGTAGTTTCCTCCATTTAATGAGATACTCTGAAATGGATCTATTCTTCAGCTAGCGAATTCTTGTGTCAGTGATGGCTTCAGACTCCAATATGATTTTTCCTTCCTCATCAAGTTCTGGAAATATAGTTTGAACTGGAATCTTGTCACCTATAACCTTCTTTAAACATGAAACATGGAAAACTGGGTGTACTCGTGAAGATGCCGACAACTCCAATTTGTATGCCATAGTACCAATCTTTTGCAACACCTTATAAGGGCCATAGTACTTTGGTGATAATTTGTTATCCTTCTTGGCTTTCTTGAGGGACATCTTTTTGTATGGTTGTAGTCTTAAAAACATCCAATCCCCTACTTCAAAACTTCTTTCACTACAATGTTGATATGCTTGTTGTTTCATGTGATTCTATGCCATGGTCAGGTTGTCCTTTAATATTTGGAGAACTTGTTGTTGATGCTCAATGTGATCTTCCACTGCTTGAACCTTATATTTTTATTTTAGAGAAGAAGTGATGGAAGGAGGGTGGTATCCATAGAGTGCCATAAATGGTGTCATTTTTGTTGCAGTATGAAAGGAAGTGTCATACCACCATTCTGCCAAGGGTAACCATGTTAACCATTGTGTTTGTTTATCAGAGACAAAGCAACGAAGGTAGCCTTCTAGACATTTGTTCACTATCTCGATTTGTCCATTAGATTAAGGATGATAGGATGAGCTATGAGCCAATTGAGTACCCAAACAAGAAAATAATTATGTCCAAAAATGTCCAGTGAAGATGGGATCTCTGTCACTTACAATAATATTTGGGCTGCCACGTAGCTTTTGAACTGTCTCCATGAATGCGGTGGAAACTGTACTAGTTTTGAAGGGATGAGAGAGTGCACAAAAGTGTGCGTACTTGGTCAGTCTATCAACAATCATCATGATGACACTCTTTCCTTCATACTTTAGTAACCCTGTGATGAAATCCATGGAAACCTCCTCCTAGCGCTAACTTGGGATGGCTAATGGTTGTAAAAGACCCGAGGTCTTAATTGTTTCCACCTTATTTTGTTGTCAAACCAAACATTCTACCACAAACCTTTGAACATCTGTTTTAAGGCCATCCCCAAAAAAATCCTTCTTGACCCTATGGTAGGTTTTTTAAAATCCTGAGTGCCCTACTACTGGAGAGGTGTGCAATTCCAATAGTACCTTTTGTTTGAGTTGGGAGTTCTTATATAAATATAAGCGATATTTGTACCATAGTGAATCATTTTTCCATGTAAATGTATCTGATTTACTGGAATACTGCTGTAACCTTTGAATGAGAGTCCACACGTTTTCGTCATTCTTCCATTCATCCCTTGCTTCTATTATCCAATCAGGTTGGATGATCGAGATAGCACAGAGAAAGGCATCAACATCTTCATCCTTCCTTGAGAGTGCATATTCCACAACATTTTTTTTCCTTTTTTTATAGATGATTTCAAAATCATAACCCAATATCTTGGTTACCCTTTTTTGTTGTTCTTCTGAAGATAGTCTTTGTTCCAAGAAGTATTTAAGACAATCATGATCTATTTTGACCTTGAAGTGCCTACCTATTAGGTAAGGACACCATTTCTTCAATGCATGTATTATTGCCATCATTTCCTTCTCATAAATGGGTTTGTGTAAGTCCTTTCCCTTAGTGGTCGACTTTCAAAAGCCAGGGGCCTTCCTTCTTGCATTAGGACAATACCAATTCCATTTCCCAAGGAATCACATTCCACAATAAAGTCTTTTGTGAAGTATGGAGTGGTCAAGATAGGAGCTTTGCACATCACCTCTTTAAGTTGTTCAAAAGATTTAGTTTCCTCTGGAGTCCATGAAAATGCATCCTTCTTAGTTAGTGTCGTTAAAGGTGCTGCTATTCTTCCATAGTGCCGAACAACCTTGCAGTAGTAACTTGTCAAACCCAAAAATCCTCTAAGATTCTTCAATGTTTTGGGAATCGACCAGTCCATCATGGCCTT